>CM061047.1:56992797-57110297 GCA_030762985.1 Adelphocoris suturalis | reverse complement strand
TGGTGGCCTGGATGCTCACAAGCTCTCATCTCAAAAATACATAACATCAAGTAGTCAATCCCTTAGTAAAAATGCAGATTAGTTGGATATGTAGATCAGAATGAAGTGTATAGTTTCGTGGTCTCATAACACGATCACATAACAGTTTAGAAACGTAAATGTGACTTTTCATTTGTGACTCATGAGCTGCTCCGCGTTGAACGGAATTGAAGAACCCACAGTTCTTCTTGTAGGGAACAGTTCCAAGTAGTTGCCGGGGTGGGGGACAAACTTGTTCGTTCGAGACGAGAAGGTCTCGTGAAAACTATGACCATTTGTATCAGCTGATAATATAATTCCAATGGAATTCTGACTTCCCGAAATCGAGTTTATCATAACTTCTGTATACTATTGGGTAATCACCTACTTCAATTATATTAATTTATTAAATTATTAACTTGTAAATACTAAGAAATTGGTCTTAACCTTCAACGGGTACACGCGTATCTGAGTCGGGAGCCACCCCTTCATACCCCCCCCCCCCCCCCTCCTAGTTCACAATGACGAAGATTAGGTGGGTGGACAATTTTTTTTTCTCGCTATATAGGTCGTGAGGAGAAGAGGGGTTTTTGATTGTTGGACGCCCGACTCTCAGGCGGTGTGGATAATCCTGGCATTGCATGTACGTGCCGTCTGATAATCAGAATGTACTAAGAAAACAATATTGATAAGTTTCATCTTGTTTTTAACACTTTTTATACACATATATCCCTTATTTGTATTCTAGCATACATGCACATGCATTAAATATATCTTGTTCAATCAGTTCGACTCGTACTTTGTTCTTCAACTAATTCTATACGTCCATGTTGCAATATATGAGGAAGGTAAACTGTCCACCCAACTTGGCAGACGTTTCTAAGATTCTTCAACTCATCAAACATGTACCACGATGGTAATCACTATTATCGTAAGTAGCACAGAATCAACTCAGTTTTCTGAATTATGTTGGAACTAGCAAATATTTTCAGCGTAAATCTTGAAACGCAAACATTCTAACTTCATAAAAATGATGTGTGCCAAACCCAACTTGTGGAATTTCTCTTTTTTTGTCATTGTCTCTGATTAATTACGCGAGAATTATGTTTTGCTCTCATAGTTTTTCCACTTTTAAGGGTCACTTTTTTCCTCTCGCAAAACACAGACAAGCCCTTATCGTTAAGCGACTCTGTGAAAAAGGTCGATCTTTCTTCAGAAGTTCATTATAACTTTTAAACGAGGTTTCAACTTCTACTTTACCTACCAAACGGTTCAGAGTCAGACCTCTGGTCATAGCCGGTGGCTTAAAAACTCTTGTCGCAGTTTATACGCAAGTAATCAGTAGGAGTCCCGAATCGTTAGCCTGCGAGGAAAATAGGGAGTTGTTTTCACCACGATCTGTTTTTTCAATTCAGGGTAAACGAGAAACTATTATCGTTATGTTAACTTATGTTTAGCGTTAAATGGAGATCATTATATCAACCCGGGGTAGGTCAGTATGAAGTGAACACCACTGAAAATAGTTATTTCGACCGATACGGCTCCTGATATATCATACACCTACGTGGTTAAGATAATGGAGCTTGCATTTCAAATTTGAATCTCAAGTCATCCTGGAAGGCATCCAAACTAGGAATTTAACTCTAATGTTTGAAGGATCTAGTCAGTTATGAGTGAGAGAAATTTGGAGGGGTTGTCCTACTAAAGACCTTTTACGTTTTGTTCCCGCCGGATCCTACTAATCTGAATTTTTATTGAGGGATTAATAATTGATGTTATGTGTTTTTGAGATGCGTAGTCAGCATCCACACCATGATCTAACTAGTTTTAACTAGCTACAAAAATCAGTGGTCTGGATACATTTAGGTAAGTAGTCATACCGGACCTGGCCCACTTCAATAATGACGAATTCAATAATGATGAACGAAAGCTCACAGAGTTCTCTGAAATCCGAATAACCTTATGCATATTGCCTTATAAGAAGTTAGACAATATTGCATACCTAATAATTTCTCTGGAAATGAAGGAACAATAACATCAGACTCCCTTTGGGTGTAGTGTTCTACTAATAGAATTCAAAGTTGGAATTAAATATGTTTGAATTCAATAAGTTGATGCTCCACCAATAGAATTCAGAATAATTACATTACAATTTTTTTTAAAGGAAATAAAACTTTATGTTTTCAGGGATCGTGAGGTAAACGGCTCTCAGCCCTAGATTACTAACCCTCCATAACATCCCTCTCTCACTTTTTTACTAATTTTACCCAAATTTGACGATTACATCAGTAGTTTTGGGCGGAGTTTGAAAGATTTTTGAAACAAATGAAAGTTACTATCAGTTTTTAAAGGTAAATTTTACAATTTCTATAGTCGGAATTATACAGGGTGCATCGAAAAGAGCTCTACGATAAGGAATGCTAATACAAAAAAGATGTATCTAGATATACCATTCTTTTTAATTCCTAAATTCTACATATAATGCGGTTTTATTTTACATGGTTTTAAAAATTATATCACTTAAACGCTGCCTTCCACCGGCGATGCACAAATACAGTCTTTTTCGAAAGTTTGCAATAGCCATTACAAGTAACCTTCTGTCCATTAGGAGTAACCTCTGATTTACTGTGGCATGCTGGACAATTTTCTACAGCCAAAATTGAGTGACCTTTTTGCTGTTCATGGAGAAGAAAATGTGTGGTTTTAACAAGACGGAGCACCAGCCCCCTCTTATCTTCGTTCTCTTAGCATTCTAAGGGAATTGTACTCAGGACATAGCATTTCCCTGCGCGGTGACATCGGGTGGCATGTGATTTATAAATGGGTTCATTTGAAGACCAAAGTTTACAAACAAGGTTCCAGAATATTCGAGGAACTGAAAGCTGCAATAAACATTGAAGTGGCCGTTCTTCCGCCTGACATGACCCAAAGGGCTATTGCGAACTTTCGTGAAAGAGTAAATTTGTGCATCGCCTATAGAGGGCAGCATTTAAGTGACATAATTTTCAAAACCACTTAAATTAGGACTGCTTTATTTTTAAAATTTATAAATAAAAAAATGAATGAGTATCTAGCTACATTTTTTTAAATTAGCATTCCTTATCAGGGAGCTCTTTCTGCTGCACCCTGCAGTAATCCATTTAATGCATTGTCTGTACTAATCTATTAACTAGCATTTCGATTTCAGAAAACGACAATAATTATACATTATACTTCCTTTTTAGACATGTCTCCGCTGCAAATGTTTCATCTACTTTTTAAATGTTGTGATACGGAACGTTTTCAGTCGGCAATGACATCTTCTGGCACCTATAGCTAGTTGAAGCTCTCCCTCACGGCATTGGACAAGGTTGGAAAGGCTCATACGTCAAAATGACGTAAGGATAGTAATCGATGGTTCACTGTCCCAAATAAATTGTCTTTCATTCCAGAATATGATATATATATATATATATATATATATATATATATATATATATATATATATATATATATATATATATAATATTATATTCCATATTTCTACCTGACTCCGCCCCCCATTGTTATGGTCGTTCGAGGTCCTCTAGGTCTGAACAAATCGAGACAACTGCTGCACCACACTCACGTTACAAAAGGAATTCTTAAATCCGTTGAGGTGGGATTATTATTGTAGAAATAATGAACAAAGTTTTTATTGAGATACGGCTGAATCACAGAGTTGTGTTTGACATCTCTAACCCTGTTGAACAGGATAAGTACTTGAATGACAATTGCCAACAAGAGCATGTGTGGTGCGTCATGAAACGTAAGAGGCTCTCTTGAAATTGAGATCTGAGCATATATTTCGAAATTTTATTTTACCATTCATACAACGTGATTATATATTGAATGGAGATATTATTTATATGAAATTATGGTTAAATGTTTGGTTGGGGGAGTTCGGTTTTTGTTGGAATAGTAATTTCCCGAATTTCCCGTTTTTCATTAGGAAACTCATCGTGTTTCAAATGTGTTTGTCTGTGCATGCGCAGAGGCTACATCGGAAACGGTAAAACACTTGTGTCAGTATTTCACAATGAGAGAAACTGTGCCGGGCACGGACAGATGACGATTCTTTAAAATGGAATATATGGAATATATTCTGATTATAAATATAGGTCGACCAGATATGGTCTGCGCTCCAAGGGCGAATTCTGCTGGACAAAAATGAACTACTTATCTCCTATCAATTAAAAATTGTTGGCTCGTACGATATTTTCTCAAATGTTTTCCTCTCACGAGTGCCTCTAGTCCGTTCCTCTGCGGGAGCATCTGCCCTCTAACTCAAACTGTTATGTCGATTTATTATTTTCAATAAGAAACCTTTGTAATCGGAGAAAAAAAAAAAAAAAAAAAATTGTTTACCCCCCCCCCCCCCCCCCTTCCTTGAAAATTTTTTGGTTGACGTTTCTTGGTGCGTAAAATCCAAAAATTGAATTTAAAAAAAAAAAAAATCAATACTCAAAACAGCTGTCGCGCCTTCACCGAAAGCAGGTTAGCTAAACGTCAAAATTGCGAAATTTTTCTTTGCCGTAATTTTACCTAACAGGGTTGGCTTCCAAATGTTGCTTCAACGTTCACTTTTCTGCCGCGTAGGGCGCGCCTTCGGAATGCAGACCGTCTTTGGTTGACTTAAAGGTTAAAGGTGCGGATTTTAGGCTGTTTAAACTATTTTAATACAGCATTCAAGTTAGACACATACTTGTACTGTCACGGATATGTCGCTGACAAGCTGATGAAAAAATTCCATATAAAACTGAAGCACCACTATAATTACTGTGGACAGATGGATATTTGTCATTCGATTTGCAAAATGTTATACGCATCTAGAAACGTAACTACACAGCGTATTGATGGGAAAGAGGGGGGAGATCAGTTTTTTCGTTCTTACGATTTGTGGATTGGGACTGGTGATGGATGCAACTCCATAGTTTGATCAATGGTTCGTTGGCTTTCTCGTCACTTGTGGAAAAACAAATTTTAGAATCCCCTCATTTCATAGTTTATGCACTGACGTATTTAAACCTGACTTTAAGCCTAGTAATTATTGTTTGAATGGTCCAATAGTGAGGATGCAGTGGACTAACGACCGCAATGTTGACATTGATTTGTTTTATGCGGAAGAGTCAATTAACCAGATGTTGTACCTACACCTATTTTTCAATATTCATTAGTAGCTAAATTAAATGCTTCAATTTATTCTATTCATGTTGATAACCTACATTAAATTAAAATTTATTTGATCTTATTTAATCTATTTGGTCGTATATTTATTGAACTGCAGTGCAGAATGGTGATTTATGCAATTTCTCCAGTGGGATTTTAATCAGTTTTCATAGGATAGGAGTAAAATGTATTTTATACGCTTTAATAAAACCAAATACAGGAATTAAAGAAAAATAAATTCGCAAGCCTTCATTTTAATTGCTTTTTGTACCACCGGTTATTGGCGAGAAGAGTTAAGAGCACTCAACTACAGTGGCCTTCACGCAAACGATGATACAATTGACAAACTGAAGGCATCGTGGGTTAGATTACAATGGGATTCCATGAGAGTTCACATATCCAAGCGAACGTTATCTATTTGGTTCAGTTTAACAGGCGGCACCCTCTCGCTATCACCGGAGCAGTTTTTATTGCACACCATGGAGCTTTTGACGGGAAAGTTAGGAAACCTCGCGAAACAGGGGGTGTTCGGAGAAGGTAGTTTTTTGCGAGTGCTGAACTCTCCGGATTCTACTGTAGGAGCCCAATTCCAATCGGAGTTGGTGTTTTTGCAAGTTGATTTAGTGCCTGCAACTGGAAAAATCACGAAAGTCCCGGTCGTCGTCAAAACTCAGGTGATAGACGAAAAGGCGCGGGAGGAAAATGGAGCTCTCGGACAGTTTATGAACGAGGTAATGATGTACAAAGATATCTTACCAGAGCTAGGAGCTGTGGAACTGGATTTGTGCCCAAAATTGTTCCACGGGCAGGCGAATAACGGTGAGAACCCAGAAGATGACATTTTGGTTATGGAAGATTTAAGACCACAAGGATATAAGGTGTCTGACAACTTATTGTTGGATTACGATCACGTCGTTTTAGCTATGAAGAAATTAGGAAAACTCCATGGACTTTCTTACAAAATGAAAACTTCCAACCCGGAAAGGCTGGTGGAACTGGGAAATAAATTGATACCCAAGGTATTCAATGATCCTACCTTAGGCGATAATACTTGGTTAGACAGGGGATTTAAGCCACTAGTCGCTTCCAGTCCCAGTTACAGTGTAGTGAACAAAGTTTATAAGAAAATTAAGGGATGCACTTTGTTCGAATTCATGCGTAATTTACAAAAACCTAAAGAACCATTCGGGGTCATTACTCACGGTGATTTCAATAGAAATAACCTTCTGTACAAATATGATGACAGCGGTAAAGTTGTGGATATGAAAATGATTGATTGGGGTTTTTCCAATTATTTAGATCCTGTTGTGGACATTGCATTCTTTTTGTATTTAAACACGTCCTCCGAAACAAGAAAGCATTGGGATCAGTTCCTGAATGTTTACTGGAGCGAAGTTATCTCGATTTCAGGGAATCCAGGTTTCAGTTTTAATGAATTCCATCATCATTTTGCCGAAAGAGCGATTTACGGATATGGGCCGTGTAGTTTCTTTTTGCCAATGATGGTAGTTGGAAATGCAACATTTGATGCTCTCAGCAAGATGAGTGCCGAAGATAGAAAGGAATATTTTTTCACCCTGGGAGGTGAAGATTGTACTACTGCGTTGTCAGCCATCGTCAGCCACCAACAATCTGAAGGATATTTGGACGCCTATCTGCGGCACGTCAACAACGAGACCCCCAAAGAAGCTTTAACCCCTGGATACACTAACGTCACATTCAATTTTGCCTAATCTTAATCCAGTTGATCCTCCGAATAATGTAATCACATATGGCATTCGCACTTTGAATGAAACCTTTCGCGAATTTAATTAAACTTTCGCAGATTGAATTAAACTTTCCACAAATTGAATTAAACATTGGGGAATTGTGTTGTTTTAGTTTCGAAAAATTGTCAATTTCAAAAACATGTGTAATTGTAAACACAAATCATGCAAGTGGTGGAATGAACACAAAAAGTGCAGATTTCAACATAATCCAGCACCTCATGAGGTTAATCTGGAGGTAAACCATGTATTTATTAATAGCAAAACTGCTCTTGCAACATCCTTCTACAGTTGACAAGAGGTAATGGAGAGATCGTCCAAGAGCGGCTGTTAGGAGCAGCAGAAACATATCCATCACGTAAATTGCACAAATGCTGAGCCTTGCTATGAGAAGAACTTTGGTACTTACCAAGCAACAGGGAGGGATCAGTGTTCCTTTCTCAATTTTATTGATATTTTCACGTATGTAGGTTTAACTCAATTTGCGGAAAGTTTAATTCAAAGTGAGAAAAGTCTAATTCATTTTGCGGAAAGTATAATTCAATTTGCGAAAGTTTAATTCAATTCCCAAAAGGCTTAATTCAAAGCGCGAATGATATATTTACAGCTCTAGCAAAACGTTAATTACAACACAATACCACTTCGAAATATCTGTCTCATAAATATTTGAAAGAAACTCCTTACTCAAGTATACAATAAATTATACAAATTCGTTTGCTATTGTTTGTGCAATTTTCTCCCTCTTATCCTTTTCCACCTGATTTATTAAATTGTCTATTTTAGCCGATTATATACCCATTGTTCGTAGCACTTGATTAAATAAAAAGCTACCTACAAATAATTGAACTACGTTTCTTCATATTGAGATTAGACTAGCTGTTTTAAGTATGTAGCACAGGTTGTGTAATAATTAAGAATCACATCCAAACAGTCATTGGGTATTTAGTTACAGTTGGGTATATATACAGCATTTCGAATTAGTTCTGAGCACATTTCCATGGTAGGAAACGATGTAACTCTCCAAATTTTGTGTACCGATATGAACTGTAAACATTGATGTCGAGGTAATTATTCTCACTTCCAAATTTTTGTTACATCGATGCAGTACATGGTCAATGCGGGTGATTGTATTATATTAAAATTATGATTCACTATTTCAGCTGTTAGGTATATAAACTTGTACTCACCTACTCCCTAGACATAGATACCCACATAGAACAAACGTTTGGGATGATCTTGGTACTACTGCAGTACTTAGGATCAGTAAACTCTAAATACGATATAATATATTATACTCGAAACATAGGCGTTATTCCAGTTTTTACATGAGAACGAGAGATAAAAAACAGTAAACTGATGTTGACTATCAACTATCTACACTACATGCAGACACATCGGTACATGGATATGTGTATTCTTTCCTCCTGAGAAATATGTTGTGTCTCAAATTGAAAATATCTTAATTAAATTAGTTCAGTCAGCTGATCAGAAAAGACCGAACCAATTCAATAGTCTGTTAGTGTCCTAGAGAGTATCCCTATCAAATTTCAACTTCCAATAGGTAAAATAGGAGAGAATTTTGCTCATTCAGCTGAGTGGATTAAAGTCAATAATTTTAATCGTCTCTTAGTGTCCCAAAGGGTATCTCTATCAAATCGCAACTTCCTACGATGAACAGGAGACAATTTAGCAATAGGACTCCTTCCGACTTCACACTGTTGGCTCAAACTTAATTTTCTTTGCATATCCTGGGTGGGGCATGCCCCCTGAGTCGACGGATACCAAATATACGGGTATAACGGTAGGTCGCTTGTATATAAGGTAAACGAGGCAAAAAGTACATGTTTTTGAACTTTCATCTTTTTTTATATTATTGTTAATAATAAACCTTTGTAAATTGGTATTCGTGCAGGTAGCCATTACTTCGTACTGAATACTGGTGTGAGGGTGGAAGGAACACCGCTTCTTCCTTTTATGTGTTTATTCACAACTAGTTTCGCCCGTCACTAGGCCTCATCAGGTGCTACAATATTAACATATAGTTTTTTAATAACGGTACATACAGAGGTTGTTATATGCTAATAGTTAACTATAAGGTACAGGTACTTACCTACTATAGGGGAGGACAGATCCATACGACGTGTATTTTGTCAGGTTTTGTTGCAGAAGTTATAATTTCAGTCACTTATATTTCGTCCAATGGCTTGAAAGGGACCAGGATTATGATCAGGTAGTTTAGATATATAGTTGTGTGCTAGGTATGATGAGGTATGAAGTATATATGCTAGTGTATGAATTGGGCTTACCAATTTTGGGGGAATAACGTGGAATAATATAGATTACATACCTAGTACCTTGCATGAAACACGGTTCTTTATGGAAAGTAGATCCACGGAGCACATGGCTCAAATGATAAAACCACAAGTAATATCAGTTGATAATGAAAGTAATAATCGTCCCCATAAAAATAGCATTTCATCTCATATATATACCTATTATAAAACGAGTACGCACATTCAGTTAATTATATTGGTGTAAAAAATACCTACATATATAGGATAGCTCTTAGCCATGCAGGATTTCTACGTTCTTCCCCCCAAATTGGTAAGCCCCATTCATACACTAGCATATATACTTCATAACTCATCATACCTAGCACACATAGTTGTGTATATATAGTTATATATAAACTACCTGATCATAATTCTAGACCCTTTCAAGCCATTGGACGAAATATAAGTGACTGAAATTATAACCTCTGCGACAAAACCTGACAAAATACACGTCGTATGGATCTGTCCTCCCCTATAGTAAGTTCCTGTACCTTATAGTTAACTATTAGCATATAACAACCTCTGTATCTACCGTTATTAAAAAACTATATGTTCATATTGTAGCACCTGATGAGGCCTAGTGACAGGCGAAACTAGTTGTGAATAAGCCGTGTATTCAGTACCTTTCTAATCGACCAAGAAGAAAAATCCCCCCCCCCCCTCCATCCCTGAAAATTCGTTAGTTTACGTTTCAAGATGTGTGAAATTCAAAAATCGAATAAATGAAAATCCGTCCTTCAGCCGTCCGCCGTCCAGAGCTTTATGAAGCCCGGTTTAAAAATAACATTAATTTGGGGGATTAATTAGGATCCTAGAAGCGCGGAATCCATTGTTATCAGCCCTAAAAGGTAGCATTAAAAGGTTAAACATTCTAAAATCGGGATCTCAAAACTAACTTTCAAGGTCACAGTAATCACGTTTTGCTTGACAATGATGATTATAATCCCAAAGAATCGATTAAAACCATCCGAAACTCTGTACGTTGGACGGTTCGCATTCCTTAAGAACTAGAACTTCGAAAAAACACCTTCGGCTTTTTAAAGTGCAAGACCAAAGAGAAATCAAGCGTTGCGAGTGAATCTATTGATTAGTCAATCAATCTCTAAATTCCATCAATGATCGCTGGTTAGTGCGACCTGAAGACATAGAAACTGCCTTGTAAATATCAGCTGATATAATTCCAATGGGATTATTGGGTGATATAGTTCCAATGGAATCCATTCTAACTTTGTAAAATTGAGTTAAATATTGTCCGTGCGGATGTAATAGTGAAGCATTGGCAGTTACTTAAAAAAAAAAAAAAAAAAAATGAATAGATAAAATAAAAAATAAGTAAATAACAATAATAACAATATTAATAGTAAGTAACTGCATCCGAGCCTACCTGCATAGGTAGCGGAAGGATTTTTTTCACTTTTGAGAGATGGGAAGTTGTATCCAAAAAACAAACGTTTTTTTAACAGTGGTAAAATTGACACTCTCATTTTACGTTTTATACCATTCTGAACAACTTTCGTTCCGTGTCTTTCTCTCTCTCTCTCTCTCTCTGTGTGTGTGTGTCGATAGTTGAAGGATTGGGGACGCTTGAAAATCATGGAAAATGGGGAAAATCCATGATTGGCATATAAACTTTGCACACTCTTGATTTTGTGTTATAATTTTCATATTGAATACCCATGTAATGGAAATAAAAAGCTTCTTAGATCAATTTCGTTGTTTCCTACCAACACAAACTGCGTTTTTAGACTATCAGTATATTTTTCGATATTATAAAAGTAAAGATTCGGTAGGTATTATTCATTCAATCCCAAAGTCCTAATGAAAGGAGTACTAGGGTGGCTGAATTATCCACACAAAAAAATCACAGGGCATAATTTATTTCTGCGAATGTAGGTTCAAAAATAGGTTTAGAATTTCAGATTAAACAATTAGATTGAAAGAAAACTCTGCACTATACAAATGAAACTACTCAGTCATTCCGGAGTTTCTTCAAACTTGAAATGCAGTAGGTATTCTTCCAAGTACCCTTCGCTGAGAAGATGACGTACGATGTCTGCTAAAGCTTTAGTGGATTCCTCTCCTCCGAGATTTATAAAAAACTCTGCCCTTTGCTCTGGGGTCATGTTTGTGAATTCTGCTGGGGTGAGAGACGGGTTCAACATGGACGGCAAAAAATGCGAACATGGAGAATAGCCACATACGGCTTTTTGAGCGAAATTCTTCAAGAAGTCCTTATAGCTGAACCCAGGGTCTTCCACAATGGCTGTCACGCCGGACCAATATGCTTCCAAGTATTCATGCCAGTATTTCTCTCTTGCCTCACGGGACGTGTTCATGTACAAGAAAAACGCAATATCAACGGTAGGATCTCCGTACACGGCGTAAGCAAAATCAATAATCTTCATATCAACAAGTTGTCCGTTTTCGTCATATGAGTACAAGACGTTGTTTTTGTTGAAATCTCCATGGATGATAACTGCAAAAGGCTCTTCTGGTCGACTCAAAGAGATAGTGAATTCTTTAGCACTTTTGCTTGATATTTTCTTGTGCACTCTGTTGATAACACTGTACGATGGACTGCGCTCGAGCAAGGGTTTGATGCCTCTTTGTATACAGGCCTCATGCAGTCCATCGAATTCCGGATGTTTCTTGGGTATCAAAAGCGCCCCTAGTTCTTGCAGTCGGCTGGGTGATGATTTCTTCATCTTGTACGATAGGCCATGGAATCCGCCCAATTTACGCATAGCCATACACACGTGCTCATAGTCAAGGAATAAGTCAGGAGTCACCTTGAATCCTTGAGGCCTGAGGTCTTCCACCACGATTATATCATGTTCTGGCTCTTGGTTGATTGAAGCTTCTGCGTGGTAAAACACCGGGCAATACCCCATATCAGCTGCACCAAGCTCCTTCAATATGGTCTTGTACATAATTGCTTCATTATAGAACTGAGTCCTCACGTCAAAGGGGTCTTTGGGATCCAATTCGGCCTGTTGTGTTTTCACGATAACGGGCACTTTCTTTATTTTGCCATTGTTTGGTATCATATCCACCTGCATGAACATCAACTGAGATTGAAACTGTGTGTCCTTAACATCTTCTAAAGTGTTCAAGACTCGCAGAGGATTACCTATCCCGAACGCACCTTCAAAAGCGAGTTTCTCTAACTTTTCAGCTACGGTGGTCATTATCGCGTACACCGCCCCAGATATGAAACGAAACTAACCTGGCAAGGCAGATAAAAAACGTCATTCGTCAAGTGGGTAACCACTCCAAAGAGATATCAACTTTATTGACTACGTGAATCACATAGGTACTTATGATACCGTCTCCCTTTAGAACAATTCAACATTCCTTCTCTCTGTTGAGAATTATTATGATAAAGACACGTTATCCAGAATGAATCACGAGCTGTCAAATTTCATTTATCATTAACTCTTGGGATAAGATGTAAATTAATCTCAATGCCCAAAACTTATGCCTGCCTTATGAATGTAATCTCTAATAATCATCATTAAAAGTAGTGATCTATTTTTTCGAAACTTATTCCAAAATTCATTCATTTTAATCCAGGAATTTTCACAAATTTTTCACGTCAACAAACCATTTGTGAGCATACACCTCTAGGATCTAGTCGGTTATTCCTCAGCAAACTTTGGAGGTCGTCCGCCGTGTCCAGCTATTCTCAATTTTAACTAAGGGATTGACTACATGACGTTAAGTATCATTGATCTTAGCAGGAAACTGATCTGTGTGAAATCTCTCTAAGAGTGGAAGTAGACGAGCGCTACACTAGATTTGACACTACTCTAGTTTTGCATTTACACTAGTTTTGACTAGTTCAACTGATCTTTGACCTAAATGCTCTCGACGCTCGCATGTTAAAAACAAATAACATCAAATGGTCAATCTCTCAGTAAAAATTCAAATAGTTGGACATCGCGGGCGGCCCTGAGGCTTGGTGGGGCGATATCAGAAAAAGTGCTTTGTAGAACTACCCTTCCAAAATTTCCTGGGACCTAACCGACTTGCTCCCACTTCTCAATTTCATTCATCACCGTTCGACTGAAACTAATTGCTACTTTTTGGCTGTTTGTAGTGAACTTAACAGTGAAGATTAATTGAAATGAAAAGCCTTTCTGCGCACCTAAATACTCAGTGAATAATGCTGAAACCTACCAAATCAAAACCCTCAATTTAATTACTGCAGGTACCGCTATTGATTTATTTCTTCCATTTTGAATAATCTTTAGACATTTTTTCCAGAGATCGGAAGATATATTTTTTATAATCTGAATCGTGTGTTCAATTATCCAGTCAGTTATTAGCTGGTAAATAAATGATATCCATGATTGTTAATTATTATAAATTAGCCCATCTGCAGAGATCGTTAGTCTATAAGATACCAAATTTTAGACCGAGCCTGTGGTTTATCATTATGTACCTACTTAAAGCCACATAATATCGACAGCATTTACGACCTAGTATGCGTTCATTAACTTAACACGATCACTCTTCAAACAGAAGTGATTGTGGTAAATTGCATTGACTTTCGAAAATGGTTTAATTCATTGTGAAATATGTCGAAGTAGATAGGACACTGCTTTAGATCTGTTTTCTCTTTGAATTACTGGGTAAGTTTTCCAATCAATTGTGGTTTTGTTGTAGATGTTTATAATTTGGTTTAAATTACTGGAAAGTTGTTCACAGTTCAGTAGAACAAAAATATCTTATTGGTATGATCAGCAATGAAGTATTTTAGTTTACCATATATTCGACGATAATGTAGCACCAATATGTGTTAATTCTACATAAACTAGCAATGTTCAAATTTAGATACATAAAAACACACATAATCGCAATAGCTCAACTGCAAACTATTGCTTGACATAGCAACATATTTTCTTCGAGAGTTCCGATTTCTCAATGCATGTTTTACGAAGGCATTGTGTGGGTATGTGGTGCGCTTTTTTTGAATGTGTGTGAGGGGGGTTTCAACTCGATACGAACAAATTTAAACTCAATCACTAATTCACTAAAGGTTCATATTATGGTCAACTTGCTAGACATTTTTTATTTATTTATATGACAACGTTCATATTGATGATCACAACAAACTATCTCATTATTGTTGACGGTAATTAGCAAGGTGTTTTCAGCTTTAATTGGAAATCCGAGGCTTTCCCAGAACCTCGAAGGTTCCTGCGATCAGATTGACGATATATCGTCCGGTATCGGCGGGCTTCCTTTTTTTTTTTTTTTTTTTTTTTTTTTTTTTTTTTTTAATTTATCATCCAGTTTCAGGGTCGTTATACCTATGAAAACGAAACTTTCATCAATGTTCCCTAAAGCAATAATTGGGCGCATGAAAGAATATGGCGGCAGAGGGGGTAAAACTGCTCCTAATTCAACGCCCTCGCTCAGAAAACATTTTTTCTTTTCTTCTTTTTTCCTTCCCTCCGCACTACCGCCTTCTTAATTATTCGCCAGCAGATGTTAACAAATTGACTCGATTTATTCACTCTTCCTTAATTAGTTTGAAAAATAATCTCAATATCCTTTTTCATCACAAGTAAGGAGGAGGAGAATTCCAGACTCTTAACTCAACCTACGTTTTTGGCCAACAGGGTTCCTATTAGTCTTTAGCTGATTAAATCATTGGAAGACTGAAAAAGCACTTCCGATGCCAATTTAGATTCATCCTAGGTATATATATAAATTCACGAGAATAAATAATAAATTGAAATAAATTACCTATATAAATCTTACCTAGTTTTGATTTTAAAAGGATAAACATTGGTGTCACAGCATCTGTGAACGTTATCTCCCCCCTCGCCCCTTCCGCCAAATTTTATAAAAACATTTTTAGATCTTGATTTAAAAAAAAAAAAAAAAAAAAAAAAAAAAAATGAGTGGGATAACCGTATAACTAGTCCAAATACTGAATGAAAATGTCTAGCTGTTTTTGAGTTACAAATAGAGATTGGAGTGAGGACATGATAATAAAAAACATAGACATATGTAACGACGAGTGTTTAATTTATTAGAAAACATATTATTATAACATATTACCACATGAAATTATTCAGAACCCAACAATTAGATTGTAGATAGGAATGGAAGGGAATCACTTATATTGGTGAGAGGTATGTTATAGCTATCGTATGTTACACTGAAAATTATTATTGTTCTTCTATGGTTGGTAGACTTCTAGGTTGTCAAACATTTTATTTTTTAAATTAATAATATCTCTTCTACGTGCATAAGTATATTGGATAAGTAGAAGAATGACAAGATAGATGATTTTGGTCCAATATTTTCAATAATGAACCTTTGTATCGACCAAGAACAATTTTTTGTAACGCCCCCTCAAAATTATTTGGTTTACGTTTCAAGATTCGTACAATCACTATGAATAAAACTAAAAACAAAACAAAGAAATCCATCCGTCCACCGTACACCGTCCGTTGTCCGCAACTTTTCTCCAAAAATACCTACTGGACCAAAATTTATGAAATTTGTCTCATAAATCATACATTGGGCGGTGCCAATAAGATCCGCATCAATTTAGATCAACCCTAAAAATGAGTAATTAAGGACTAAAACGTTGAAAAATCGAAACATATCGCAGCCTTTTTATGAAATCATCCTTTTTGTAAAAAACTTGCCTTTTTACCATACGCCTCTTTTTTGTAATAAAAAGGTTGGAATGACAAACTATACACATAATTCTGACCTGTATGTCCAACTATTATGAATTTTTACTAAGGGATTAACTACTTAATGTTATGCATTCTTGAGATGCGAACCTGTGAGCATCCAGACCACCAAACTAAGGCGGATCACGCTTAGCCTTTTTGTCAAATAGAATAGGATGGTATTGCAAAAAGGCTAAAAAATATCAGGCTGATTGTCATCCCGCTGTGTTAACTAAGAAAAGGCGACGTATTTTAAAAAAGCTAGGCTTTTTACAAAAAGGCTGATTTCACAGTAAGGGCTGCGACATATATATGTATATATATGTATATATATATATATATATATATATATATATATATATATATATACATTGGCCCCACTTATAGATGTTTTTATGATATACTTTAGTATTATAGTTCGTGAAGAGCATAGATAATGCGATAATATTTTAAGGAAAATAACAAGGTGTTTGTGAGGTAAAAAACTAAGATGATTTTTATGAAAATAAATAATGCATTATATGGCTCTTTGATTCATTGTTTCACACATAAAGGAGCTTCTGAATTGCAGAAATCATAAAAAGTTGAAATGAAATTGTCTGTTGCAATAGATTTAAAAAAATAATGTGCCTGATCGTTTTTTGAACCCCAGCGCAGCTCGGTGTCTTAAGCACTTCTTCTTACAGTTTTTCATTCTAAATTATTTGCTTCAGATTCACTACTCGCTACAGTTTCATCGCTGGAATGTCTGCCAATATTTGTATGTTTACAAAAGAGTGTATACATATATGAATCAAAGCTATGTCAATTTCGTTGAACTACTTACTTTTTGAAACTCTACAAGTGATTCCACTGCAGTTTGTATTGAGGCGATAATTCCTCTTCAGTATCAATTTCAGCTTGGAAACCATTTTCTCTATCCATTTCTCTATGTAATTAAGCGTTTGTTTCGTTGTATTTTTGTTAAGCTAAGAATTCTCCATACTATTATAGGCTACACGGTTACTGTCCCTAGTAAGTTACAATTTTACAGATCAGAGTTCGGACTATCAATATGATATATTACCGTATTACTTACGAAGGTATTCCATAACAAATTAATCCTAGTTTTTGTGGCATGTCAGTCCAATTTGAAATTGAGTAGGAACTCTTCTAAGTAACCGCTGTCTTGAAGATGGCGCACAATTGCTGACGTCGCTGATGTAGACGCGTCACCCCCTAAATTGGCGAAAAACTCTGCTTGCTCTTCATTAGTCATCGAAGGAAAGTCCACGGAATCTAGGCAACCGGGATTCAACAAAAGCGGCAGATAAAATGAACATGGTACCAACCCAACAATGGCTTTCTTAGCAACGTTCATCAAGAACTCGTCAAAGCTGAAGCCAGGATCTTCTATAATGGATGTCACACCACTCCAATACGCTTCAAGGAAATCGTTCCAGTGATTCGTCCTTAGCTCAGGCGACGTATTCAAATACAGGCAAAAAGATATATCCGTGGTAGGGTCACCATATTTTGACATAGCGAAGTCAAACATTTTCATGTCAATAACCTTGCCACTTTCATCGTATGAGTACACAACATTATTCTTGTTGAAATCACCATGAACAAACACGGCAAATGGTTCTTCGGCTTTTTGCAAGCATTCAGTGATTTCAAAAATAGATTTACTCGTTAATTTCCTATAAGCTTTGCTTAAGACACTATAAATTGGTTTGTCATCCAACAGTTGCCGGAAGGCCCTACGTATGGAAGGTACTTCGAAATTACTATCTAAAATTCTAGTTTTGGCCCGTAATGAGTTAACTAAGTCTTGCAGTTTCTCGGGTGAACTTTTCTTGAATCTGTACGACAGTCCATGGAATTGTCCCAATTTCTTCATAGCTATGTTAATGTGGTCGTAGTTCAGCCAGGTCTCCTGTACAACTTTGTATCCTTGCGGTCTGAGATCTTCTATAACTACGATATCTCGATCTGAATTCAATTCACCTGACGCTTCACCGTAAAACATCTTTGGACAGATTCCCAAACCGTCTCCTCCGAGTGTCGGTATTATCTTCTTGTACATAACGACCTCGTTGAAAAATTGTACTATAGTATCATTGCTTTGTCTAGCCTCCAGATCCGCGATTTGCGTTTTCACAACGACTGGTATTTTGATCAATTTCCCCTTGTCCGGTATTAAGTCTACCTGTAGAAACAACAGCACAGACTGAAATTGTTCCCCCTTCCCATGGTCGGAAGCATTCAACACCCTAAGAGTGCGGCCCGCGCCGAAAGCTCCTTCGTCCGCGATACTTTTCAAGCGTTCTTGCACAGCACTCATGATGCCCGATATCATCCACTAACGTAGCAATACTGGCTAAATTATTGGAGCACAGGCAATATAAACCGTGAGAGAACACTTGAGACAGATTACGCACCGATATTGACCCTCGCTGCAGATAAGGTTAGACTATCTTCCATAATAGCACAAGCTCTATTTCCTAGGCTCCTATCAACTCCTTAACTCCACTTATCATGATAAATCGCCGTTCGAAACGTGTATTATGTTAAATATACCTACCTATATAAGAAAAAATATAAACACACTAGCTTACCCTGCGGACTTTGTCCAGCCTAACATAATTATGCGTACAGTCATGGTTACAAATAACAATCATTCATTTATTTCAAATTATTATTTAATTGAAGCGAAGAAGACTTTGAAAATAACAAATAAGGTAGTACACGTATAAAGAGGGAAGACGGGTGTTTGAGAGGTTATAATTTTGATCCATAATGTTGCAATTAATTCGGTAAACGATACCTCTTAATCCTAATCTAATCTTGCTTTTTAGTTTCTTCCAATTCTCTTTTAACAGACGCTATTATTTCACCTATAGGAGGCGTATTTGAATTAGTTTAGCAATATCCTCATGAAGACTATCGCCAATTAAATGCGGTAATCAAAAGCTTATTCACATGCCAGCAATGTAAAACGGAAACAATACAAACACACCTGGAACCTCAAAGCATGATAGAAGACCTCAAAAGACAATTAGAAAGACGTCGAGACGAAATGTTTCAAGCATTGCAAGAACAAACAGACATAAAAATATAAAATAATGCAAATGAACAGCACTACAAATAAAAACATGTCAGCATTAACCAAGCATTGCAGCACTCACAAAACGCCCCTTCACAACCTCAAAAAGGTCCAAAGAAAAAAAGGAAACACCAACAAATGACGTGATGTCAGAATTTATAACTCAAAGAAGAAGATTTAATGAAATGATCATAGAGTCTCTGACACGAAGCAATTCACGGAATTCCCAACCAATACAACAAACCAATTTGCCAGAATTACCAAAACAAGTTGAAAATGCAAGTGAACGACTACCGTGGCTCGTTACAGACAACCCTGATTAAATTATGCGATTTTTACTTGCCCTCGGACGACTGGATGACGTAGCAATCCAACGCATTGTTTTAATGTCAGAATTCAAATGTTTGAATACTTATATGGAAACGCTCGGAGATGAGCCTCCACCATACTTCACATTATGCACTATGATGACAGACGAATTGCTATAAACTCTGACAAGGACAAATGTGATCGTCAAGCATATCTACAGATTGCAGGGGGAACGTGAAAATTTCAGAAACTATGTAGAGAAAATTAATAGAATATTACAAGTAATGAACGACAGAGAATTAAACGAAATAATTATAAACAATGCGGATGAGAGCACACGAATACTATTCGGCTTCCAAAAAATTCCATAAACACATCAAGACATCAATGAATTCATTACAAAATTAGAATTAAAAATTCAACAATGGAAAATGGACACGCAAAACAGAACCCCCCCCCCCCCCCCCCCAAACATCGGCAACAATCCAAACATTCAATAATTCAACTAACCAAACAACCTATCCAATGGAAATCATACCCAAACAAACAAATCGAGGAAATACAAAATTCTATAAGCCACAGAGCCCTCAACCACATATAATAAACAAAATTGGCCACAGACGCCATAAATTTGGAACATAACATCAAAATACAGCCCCAACTATGGTCCCGCAAAACAAAAATACAAAACAAATTATCCAAAAAATAAAAAATCAGCTACGAGGATATGGTGAAAACACTTAGAAATGAGCGGCGAGCAAGGTCTCTGAGTCCACCAAGGAAATCAAACTCTGCCGCGAATTATAACAGATCAACTTATTACAGCAAGCCCAAGTTCAATTCCAACAAACCACAACCGTTAATGGCAATGCGAAAAACGAGATGTAGATCGAGTTATAGAGACTCAAATTTAACACGATCCGAAAAATCAAATAGATCGGGGAAAACAAATCGGGGGAATTTAACAACCACAAACGGAAAATAAAACCCCCCAAACAATCCCAGTCAAACTTAATATTTGCCCCACTAACTGAGATTACAAAAAGTGCGTGCTTACCGATAACTATAGAAACTAAGCATGTGCATGGATTAATTGATACGGGAGCATTGGTGAAAGCAGTCAGCCATGACTTTTACAACCATCATTTAAATCCAAAACACACACCATTAATTAAATGCGAACCAACCCTATTGATCACGGGAAATAAAACGACGGTGAGCACA
The DNA here is from genome assembly GCA_030762985.1 of Adelphocoris suturalis. Classification (NCBI taxonomy): domain Eukaryota; kingdom Metazoa; phylum Arthropoda; class Insecta; order Hemiptera; family Miridae; genus Adelphocoris; species Adelphocoris suturalis. Next base: position 57,089,674 of record CM061047.1, on the reverse strand, counting down.
CAGTTCATGACCAAATTAAAGATACAAATAAATGTACACTTATGGACACATAGTTACCTACTACGTGATAACGAACTTAGCAGAAGATGTCATTTTAGGACTAGACTTCCTCATTAAAGCCCAAGTCGAGCACACACCAATTATACTTCAAATTCGACATGAACACACCCATGCAATTAGTGTCGGAACCAGACACGATCCCCCCCCCCCCCCCCCCAACTCCACGCATAACGCTCCTACAAACCAATTAGAATTTTCATGAAGAGCTAATGCAGGAAGTACCCTCAGGTACTGACCGAGGAACTTGGGTGCACCAATTTAGTGACCCACGAAATTAAATTAAAACCCAGGGCAACAATGCTCGCACAGCCCCCACTTACCAAACTTCCCCTGTACTCCAGAAAGTAATGATAGAAGAAATACGAAAATTAATTGAAAAAGGAGTCATAAAACCTGTATTAGCGTCCAGCATAAGATCTCCGTAGATGTTTGTATCGTGATGTATAATAATTGTATACGATATTATATACATATATAAGGTAAAATAGTCTTCTCTCGGCGTAAATGTCTTCAGTAGGAGCTTGACCGTTTTGATCAACAGCTAGTTGGTTGACAGGGTTTTTTTCTTAGCCGAAAATCCAGATATTCTTTACTTCAATTTTTTGCTTGTTTTTGTTTATTACGGTTCCATTATCCTTATTTTTAACATGCGGGATCATATTATCCCATCGGGAACTAACATGAAAGCAAAGAACATAGTGAGAACATGGCAAAATGGTGTCATATGATTCCATACTTAAAAAACCTTGTTTTTTACACCAAACCTCATTATTTCTGGCGGATCGATGAGATCATATGATCCCACACTTAAAGCAGAAAATGGTAACACAAATAGCCACGGTCTGCCAGGTAGGTCACACGTTCAGACCCCGTGATGAAGTGTTAAAGTTTTGGAAAAGTCCATCAAAAATCACTACAAATGTCAATTAATACTTCTAAATCATAAAATTTAATCATTTAGCAGGATAATCTAACAAAAGAGTCCATCAAAAATTAATTCAAGAAATGTTGCCTAAAATTAGGTACCTATTCTAAAAACGTACATAAATTTCGATAAAATTTGTTTTAATTTGACAAAAACGCAATTAATCGTCACTAATCAATTCAAAAATTGAAGTTTGGGAATTTGCTCGTATGGACATGTCGCACGAAGTTTTCTTACCGACTATAACCTTCTGAAACCTCCCAGTCAACCTCGATAGGATGTGAAACTTGGAGGTTGAAGGTGGAAACCGCGCGTGAGCGCTTAGTTGGTTGAACCAATTGGGCGAATCCAGCGCTTCTGAGGCAGTTCCAAACTTCACCCTAGACGCTATCAACTCCTTCAAATCTTAGGCAATTCCGTCTTCCCCTTCCGCGAAACTAATTAAACTTTTCAATGCGCCCATATGAAGGCGCATTGAGATAGAAGCCTCGGGGTCTCAAGTGCCATCAACGTTTTGGAACATCTTCTTGTTACGATGAGCTTGGCTCCACTTCTGCTCTTCGCACGTGATACCGAACCGGAGACACGAGTTTGGAAACTTGATAGTTACCTGATTGTTGGAGTTTGGGTTTTTGAAATACCTATTCAAGAGCTTCCTTAATTACGTGAGTTAGTTCAACGGATCGACATCACATTGATCGGATCCAAAAAAAAAAAAAAAAAAAAAAAGAAGTCCGCCAAGGAGATGATGCTGGTACCTCGTATCGAACAGCTTCATCAAATGTGTAGATGTAGGTCATTGAAATGTTAAAAAATCTTAAAATATTCAAGCCCCTATATTCGAGCCATTTAATCCCAGAAATTATGAGCGAAATCGCATACCTAACTGTTGTAGTTGACATGCTGCATGATACGGTCGTGATGAAACTCATTTGGGGTAATCACATAGTTCTTTCCCAAATAACCTTCAAATCATAGTGAGATCGGATAAATCGGTGATGAGAGAATGACGCTTGTTAGAATTCAGGTTAAAGGATGCTCAGTGGAAAATAACGGTTTCTGAGTGTTGTAAATCGTAAGGGACCATTCTTGGTGTAACCCGCACTTCGCAGAAAATTTCATCGAAATCAAACCGAAACTGTTGAAGTTATGCGTGTTGCAAGAATTTTACATCTGCTCATGCACAGCAGCTATTTATGATATGATTTTCGTGACAGTCCTCCGACTTTGAACGAGCCAGGACAATAACAAAGTGAGGAAATGGTGCTTGATGAAATTTACATTTAAGCATGGACAGAGTGAAGTATTGATTTGTACGTGATGAAAGTGATGGGAGACCAGCCTAACCCTCCGATTCCCTAAAATTCCTCCAAATTCAGATGAAAACTGTAAAAGTTGATGATAAATTTACGTTATAAGACAATCACGTTTGCGCATACGCACAGGTAATAGTAGTAGTAGTAAGTTGTTTATTGTATTAAATCAATGATTATTACAAAGGCATACGCACAGGTAATCCCAATCACCTATTACTTCTGCAGTAATTAAAATTAAAGACATCATTAAGGAGCTAACGCGCATAGTCCCAGAGAATTTCGAAAAAACAAAACAAAAATGGTTCATTAGTTTACGAGTTTTGGTTGTGTCAATCAAATTTAGTTTTGTGCGTGTGCAATAGTTATCTCAATCTATCGCTATATAACTCACAGAGCATATTTCTGGAACATTTACCCAACTACCGTACATTTACCCATACACTTTAGTACGTTTTGTCATTTGTGGAAATGTGTAAGAAAAGTGCAATTCTAGTAAAATTTTCGGTGTTTTAAGTTGTTGTAGCACATATCATTAAATGAACATCATTAGGAAGCTCAGCACGAAAAAACTCTCCAAAATCATCTATTACATGTGGCAAGTGAGTATCTTAAAAAACTCAGTAAATCACATTTATTTCAATTCTAGAGCGGATTTGCGCCCATTTAGAGTGGAATCGCGAACCTTTGGACAGGGATTGCGCCCGTTTGCACGCACTTAAAAAACCGAGTGATGGATCATTTCTTCATGGAATTTCACGTGAGATTCAAACATGCAATAAAAAATAGGGGTTCCTATCTAAAATAACGAAGTTGATGTCGTAATTTCGCCATCCGTAATTTTATTATTTTTGAAATCCTAACAAAAAAAACATAAGATTGGAAAAAAAAGATCTTAGGAGAGGGTGAACGTTTTTGGGAACACCCTGTATATATTAAAAAAAGTTTCATTTAGGAGGCTATAGTTGTTTTTGTGATTGATGTAATTGAAAATAATAAATAATAACTACCAAGTTGGTACAACGGCAGTAATGTCACGCTTGGCAACCACATTCCTTAGGTGGTTGTACTTCATCCAGCACATTGAATTTCTTTAAATACCTATAGTTTGATTTATTGTTTAATACAAAACTTTCCTTGTAGTTAGGTGGGGAATATATTCAGACAACCTGCTGAAAACACCAAAGTGTGGATCCTTGCGGAATATTGATCCTGGACGACGTGTCATTCTGAACGAAACCACCCTCTGCTAAAGGTTTCCCTTCGCTATTTTATTCTCGGGCCGTCTACCCCAAGATTATCGGCCATCTCACGAATTCTGTTTATTAAATGCCCGATCGCTTCCACCGTGACCGGATTTACCGACATTTTTCAGACCGGTTATTTTCATTTCGGGGCTCCGTGTGCCCTCCTCATCCTCTCCCCGTCGACTCTACAGTGGAAAGGGGGCCCTGTGATGCGGAACTCCCGAAAAACTTTCTTTATTGAACCTCCCAAAGCGATACCGAAGGACCTCCGGTTGTTTCGGAGTCACGCCTCACCAACTTTGATGAAAATGAAACTAATGGTGAAACTGGCGGCCGTCCAGAAAAATTAGAGGAGGAACCAAAAAGTCTATTATTGACGTTGAAATATTCTTCGGATTTTTTTTTTTCCCCCTTTTTTTCACACTCGGTCGCTCTCGAAGAACATAATACCGGGTTCTAATTTATGTGTTTTATCCGTGCGTTTGGTGCCAAATAGCCAAACCAGTAAACCTTTGATTCAACGTCAATATATCCTGGACTCAACTGAATAGAACCAATTTCGTTATCATAGTTCGTTCTTGTTTGAATGAATGGCTTACATTATCATCGATAATCATAAAAATTACTTCGAAGAGGTAATAATAGCTTAGTTTTATCATTGATTTTCCTTAGGCCTCAGGGTCAGTAAAACATTTTTAGCCAGGATATGATTGTTATTTTTTGTCTCAATTTTGTGTCATTTTTGGCAGGGTTATGATGACAAAACATGTTCCATGTCATAATCAGTACCTATACCTTTACCAAAACGAATGTAACGGCTTCATTGTTTGGAGAGTAGGCTATTCATTCCTTGCAAGGCTATCTTCAAATGATTTTCGCTTATAGCACCACTCCTAAGAAAATGTATCCTTCAGTTTTCATCCGACGAAAATGGTTCACCACTCATTGGAAAGAAGTTAAGTTTATTCTGGAGTCTCATGCTTCCTTAACCACTACAAATATAAAAACAGATGAGCTATACGCAAATTGATTAATGATCAATGAAGTAAAAACAACCTTCGAGTTATGTCTTAGGCCTGGGCAAGAGTCAAATATCTACACCTACTACCAAAACTGATGCAACTGCAATGACCTCATTGTTTGAAGACCTACACTCTCCTGGTTATATATATATATATATATATCCAGAATATGTTGGTTTTTGGTAATAATCTGTTTATGATGGAGCCATCTTGTTGTTTGATAATTTTTAGGTCTAAAAAGGGTAAGCAGTTATTTTCTTCCATTTCAACTGTAAATTTCATGTGGGGTTTGCAATAGTTATTCAGCTCTGAAAGTAATATGTCTATAATTGATTTATCAACAATTAATACGCTTGTAGCACCTACTCCTAAGAAAATGTATCCTTCAGCTATTGGAAAGAACTAGTTAAGCTTATTCTGGAGTCTCATACAATGAAGTAAAAACAAAATGTCTTAGAATCAAATATCTACACCTACTATCAAAACGAAAGCAACTAACGTTTGAAGACTTATATTCGTTGCTTGGCTATTTTATAACACTTTTCGCTAAACAATGGAACCATTTCTCGCTGCCTTAACTGCTGCGAAAACGAAAAGAGCTGTGCTACACGTAAAGTTATTAATGAATGGAGTAATTAATGGTCAGTAAAAAATCTGACTATCAAAACAAACGCAATGGCTTCGTTGTTTGAAGGTCAACACTCTGCTGTTTACTTATATTCATTCTTCATTAGGTTATTTTCTAATACTTTCCGCTTGCAAAGGAGCCGTTCTTAGAGAAATGTTACTCCATAAATTTTCATCAAACGGAAATGATCCACTTCTCGTTGGATTAAACTTGGTTTATGCTAAAATATCACGCAGCCCAATCGGCTCCAAAAACAAACCTGTTTTTCTACACACATATTCAGTCATGAATCATAGTAACCAGGCTTACTAGCTTTGTTCCAACAACGCTTCGAGAGCGACCCCCTGGGCTCTTCCAGAGTTGCCGTGGGGTTAGCTCCAAGATCGCCCACTTTCGTGTTTGTCGGAACACTTCGGAGCTCACCCGAGAGTTTAAAACGCGTGAACGGTTGTTGAAGATTGGCGTAACGCAGATAATCATCCGCGTGCGTGACCAGAAATAGTGATAACAAACGTAGTAGAGAAGGTGAAAACAGTTTAGAGAAGTTTATGCGGATTTGAGTTTACCCAAGGGTAGCATGTTATTTCAAAATGCGCATGCGTAGGGCTCGGAGCTCTCAATGAGACCTGTAACAGAGTTACCTCCTGAGAGGTCCATCAAGCTCTCGTTAGAGCACCAGAGATAGCGCTGTCGGCGTTCCGTTGATGAAACAATGGGCGCCGCGGTCTGTTCTCGATCTTATTGACAGCTGAGTTTGGCGTTGGATGGGATCCCAGGCGATTGGGAAACCAACCTTCCCCGAACATGGCTCATTAAAAGCTATTAGTAGTGGTGGTATCTCTCTGACGGGATGCTGTCACCCTCATCTACCTGATTTATGCGGATTTAGGCCCCCATTGCACCTCTGGGCCCCCATTGCACCTATATTCCTTATAGACCCTATCAAAAGCGTGGGACTGCTTGGGGGACCCCCGTAGCAGCTCTGGGGGCGTTTAGAGATCTTTTGGAACACGAAGCTCTCAATCCCATAACCTTGTTAGAACGCATTTGCAAGCTCTGAGCTCCTCTAGGGCGCCCTTTTGCCCTTGTTGGAACAAAGCTATCACTAGTTTTAAAAACCGAAAAACCTAGGAATCCGAATGTCTTAACCGGAGATATTACTGTACTTCTAGGTTGCTCGTAAATATTGCACGCAAATGACTCCCTGTGTGTGTTTATGAGTTGCCACCACAGCATCTTCGCTGTGTTATGACAAAGTAATAGAGAGTTTTTGTACTTCTCGTATTGGTATTTCTCGTAAACACGAAAACTAGCTGTTAGAGCGAGCACGATGAATGCTAACCTTTTTGCATCTATTTCTCGTAGCGTTTTCGTAAGCCCGAGAAGAAGAGAACTCTTACAGAGACGTTAACGTGACTGTTGTAGTGAATCACTGCTCAAAACTCAATTGTCACAGTAGACAATTTCCAAAATATAACATGAATTAAGAAACAACGACCACTTACCTCTACATCATATATGAAAACGATTCTGCCGTGAAGAACACGAATCTTTAAAAGGAGTAAAATGAACCTTGAAACGAAATCTTGAAACTGAAATGAACCTTGAAAATGTTAAAGCTGAAATCTTCGATGAAACTTCGAAAGCAAGTACAAAATGCCGCCAATGACCTTTCTGGTTGAGGTGCGGGAAAAAACACGAAAGAAAGACAAATACAAAGGTTAAACCAACAACAAAAGACGGCACGGGGAAAATTCAGGCGATTTTGTCGGGTGTGTATGTGTATCCATGCCAACTGCATGATAGTTGCTAAGTTATTCTAGAGTGTTATCCTAGAGGAAGGTCAAGTTTTCGTCTCGTAATTACGATTCCGAAAAAGCTGAGCACGAGTAAAGCTGACTCTTCCCGTTCCGAAAAGCGTTTCCACGTTACGAAAACCTCTTCTCGTTTCGGAAAGGCCATTTTCGTGTACGAGAAAATGAATACGAGAAGTACAAAAACTCTCTAATAACGTTAAAGAATTTTTATTCACCTTTTTTTCACTTTTTTTTTTTTTTTATCGATATGTTTTTAATAGTGATTAAATTCACATTTTCCACTTGGCAGTTCGCTAGAAAGATGCATCCACGTTTGAAACTGTGAGATAATTTGATTTTGCTTACTTTTTACTAGGTTGTCAGAGGCACAAACTCAGTAAGACTGCTTGGGTACCATCGCTCACTGAACTTACAGGTGGAGGACGATCGACCGGATATCCAAGCAGGTTCTACGTTCAGATATACGACCAGACGATATATCACCCTTCCGCTTCTCACGCGCCGCATCACCTAAAATACTTCCAAATATGCCCCCAGGGGTCTCCTCCACTCTCCTACTACTTTTTCCTACATCTTCTCTCTCGAAAACGGTAAGAAGGAATCTCGAAGGAACAGATTTATTGCGGAATTATTCAGAGGGTATGGGGACTTTCGCCTGAATCATTCATTAAATCACGGGGCGGTACATCTGCACCTTGAATCTGTTTTGGACCTCCGATCCTCAACAACAGATCGGCGATGGAAATAGGAGAAGACCAAAAAATTGGGCTAGGTCTGCGACACAACAGTTCCTCCTTTGCATAAAGCAAGACTTGCTTGCTCGCACTATAAATACGAATTTCTAACTATAGTAAAATTTAGACCTAAGACCTAAGCAGAAAACAGTGTCGCCAATTATGAATTCACCGATAAATCGATAACTATAATGATAACAATCAGTCAAGAAATATTTTGATAGGCAAAATACCAAAACACCTAAACTTGTAATGAGAGAAAAACAGTCATGACTAAACTGAATAGAAAACACTGCAAACAACACTACAATACAAATCAATACACAGCTTGATGGCATTGATCGATGCTGATTGATCTTCTTGTAGTTATTCACAAGTTGGATAGGTTTGTGGTTTTTTCAATACCTTTACAAAACAAGATGGCAAGAATCATGATGAGAAACCTGTCGTTACAAATACATTACATTATCATCATCAGAAGAAATTACGTTTTTAAGGAGAGTAAGGTAAGAAAGAGTTAGGAACTATTAATCCACTACGTTCTTGCACTTTTTTTGATAGACCGCCTACTACTTTATATCACAAAAAATATTCTGTTTAGGAGATACCGACATTTCGGAAATATTAAGTGAACTCTGAATCCACCCTCCTCCCACCCTAAATACAGGTAAGTTATGTTCCTTTCCCTCGGGATCTACTCTACCAATTTCCCTGCTCTTTCCACCATTTTGTTTCTTATATATTGCATATTTTCTAATCCCAATGATTCATCGTGAAACGATCCATCATTCTGTCATTCGTGAAACTTCAAAGTCTACTATTTTATTACATTTTGATGTGGTAGTGCATCTTCTGATTATTGTTGTCAGGACTCGATCCACTCTGATTGTTCAATAAGAAAACATGTATAAGAAGGAAATTATCACATTGCATTATCTTCAATAGATAAAGAAAAAAATAAACATGTATTCCGAAAAACACGATTTTACAGGACACGCAAATTACGATTTTTTAAAAAAAGGTTATCAAAAAACTGGCAAGAAACAGGTTTTTCGGTATTAGAAAAATCGCAAAAAAAAAAAAAATCGATTAGCTATATCTAGAGCTGGTGATGGTATCATTTGACTAAGGAATATTTCAACTAAAGCAGGATTTTTTCAGGTCACCAAAAAAAAAAAAAAACAAGTACGTACCTATTTATTATGTTACATTGTTCTAAAATTTGAGCCCTCTCAGGTCAAATATTAGTCAACCCCGACAATATGGCGAATAAGATCGTACTAAATAATATTCTACGATTCAAAAAATATATTATTTTTCCAACAATCTTTCAATTTTTCAATCGGTTTCAGCAAATATTAATGAACTTTGAGAACATTTTTTCCGCAAATTTTTTTGCATAAATTTTATAGTGGCCTAGTTTGTTGTTCCACTTTTCGTTACTATAAGTTTTTTTTTAAAAATATAAATTTAAAGATTTTTAGCAATTTTAGTCAATTTTTAGTAACTCCTTACGTAAATTTTTTGAAATTTTACTAATTTAATATGCTCAAAATGTGTTGGCCAACAAACTCATCATCCTTTTGTTTGGAATGCTTGATTTTTTGGGGCAAGAACGGAATTTTCATCTCAATCCTAAGGAGAGTTATCGTCTGGAATGACACACACACACACACACACACACACAGAATACCCCAAAACTAATTTCGATGAGGAAAATTTCAATTTTAATTTTTTTGGAGCCATTGCAATAGCTTCATTTTCCACAAAAATTTGCTTAAAAAAAAAAAAAAAAAAAAAAAAAAAAAAAAAAAAAAATCGAAATTGGCACTGGTTCTGGGAGTTTTCGAGGGTGCTAATTCCGAAGCTGAATCCTGGTTTTCACGTGTACATCTAATTTTTGAGGTACAGCACCGGCATTTTTGAAAAAATCTCCCAAATTCCAGGCTAATTTATAATTCATTTTTCTTGTAATTAGTAGCTCCCAACCATGTTTACAGAAGTTCAATGATGCAAAGGCTTCGGACGAAACATTGGAACAAATTTCACACTTCATCGCTAATGGATAGCTAGAAGCTTGAATTTAGTTTACTTGTCATAATAATAAAGAATTCAGTGAAGACCTATTCTTCTGAAATTATTATTTACTTTAGTAATAACAATTGTTACAGTGTTTTCCAAGAACATGTTACATGTGGAATTCATGCAATGTCCTATTACCTACCTGTTCGTTTCTACCTGAATTAATAAAGTCTCAATTCGGTCCTGAGCGGTACACAATGTGTTCTGAGAACATCACCGCATGGTAGACTATACAAAACAAACACGGCAACGACCGAGTTTTGATTCGATCCGAGCGGTGCGTCCCGCCCCTCATGGTAATGCCCATTCAATGGCAATCCGGATATTTATCCCCGCGCGGCATAAAATAACAATATTCAATGATAGAACAACTCCGCCGCCCGTGTTCTGAAGGGTAATTGGATAGATGCAGAGGCGCTTCAGATAGATGGTCCACCGCGTTAGCGTCAACTCTTGTTTGCACAATACCCCTCGCGCTATTATTCCTGGATAAGGCTTTAATGTTTATTGGACCGGCGAGGATTAGTTGAAATACGGTATAGGTTTGCGAATCCCGATACGCCGCTGAGGGAGTTCGGCTAATGAGTGTCGCTCCCACTTGACCATCCCACAGGTTTCTAGCTGTAACGGTATGATGATCATTTATATGTGCTGTATGTGTGAGTATTTATGTTAGGTGTTGTTGCAGGTTGTTGTTCGCCATCAGTAACTAATCGAGTATATGAGGCGATCGCTTTTGGTCTTAGATATAATCATCCAGTTGGTCTCTCTCAGCAGCCTGATGATAGACCTGTCATTGTGGACATGCTCGTATTTATATGTGTCCTGAGTGTTTCGAGTATATGTTCGGTGTGTCTCAGCTGACCCTCTATCTATATGTAAACCACAACCACCTACCTACACTCCACAGATCAACCAGAATCACGGGTTACTGCGATCGTCTCGCATTCAATAATTTCAAGAAAAGCAAATCACCTTTTGATATTCACCCTGCATTAGCACTCAACTAATAATATTCATATCTAATAAGAAGGAGAGCGATATTATACAAAAACGCTGCAAATTATAATCCAACAATATATAATTTTTTTATTAGATATCTCGTCCGCACAGGTCGCTGGTAAACATAGGTAATATTATTACACAGAAAGCACGGTACACCAAAAAATAACTATGTAGAAGTATCGAAAAACGCACCTAAAGAAAATTATAGAAATGAAATACATGACACTTATGGTATAAGGGCCAGTGTTCGACAAGACTACATCGATTTTTCACTTCACAGGAAAGTACCAATAATAAGGACGAACATGATCAGTTTATCGGGTTGTTCCTTCTTAATGCAGAATCTCAAAACCTTAATGAGATTTTCATGCGGGAAACTTTAGAAAAGTTTTGGGTTTACATATTACACTAGAAAAAGTATTTATCGTCACCTTGTTGAGACAGTTAGAGCCCTGTTTTTTTTTTTTTTTTTTTTTTTGTATTTTCGCTAAGGATGTACGTAATTCATATTGTTTCACCACAACTATCATAGATCGTCATTTAATTTTCTCTCTAGCTATTATAAATCAGTTTTTATCGTAAATTCCATTTCTGGTTTTTAGTAATGATTGAAAATGGATTTTAAAAATCCAGTGGTAATTTAGTGGTAACTGGACTAGGGCCCAATGACTCACAACTGCATTTTAACACTCTACTTTCAATCGTTTCTGAAAACTAACACCATGAAAAAAATGTATGAGAAGAGTTCAAAACAGCTAGAAAGACAGTAGAATAAAGATCTATATTAGCTGTGGTAAGCCAGATGAAATAAATATTTATTTATACCAGGAGAAATAAATTAGAATTCAAAAATCTTTTGTCTTGTTCCTATTTGTTTCAAGAAAAAGGTAGGATTTGGAAAGGAAGTAATTACTGCAACTGTTGCAATTGTTTTCCCAAAGGTTGCTATATTTTCAAATCTAAAAATGATTGTTCCTATTTTAACGTTTTGTTTTAATCGTCCAAATTGAGCCAAATTTGAATCTAGAGACTCTGAAAATGTTCTAGTAACACTGTGGAAATTATCCTATATTTCATTCAGAATCACCGATTTTGTATGAGATCGGTAAATATATGAGTAAAGGATCACCGAAATCGATTTGCAACTAGAGTCCATAGGTGATTATATATATATATATGCTGAGACGCACCTCTCATTCTATTCGGGTCGGGCGGAATGATTCGTCACTACAATTCTTTATATTATGGTAGCAAGGGTGCTGTCGATTGTAGCATCGGATCTCTCGGAGGAGTCCAAATTATTCCTTTGAAATATAAATACTTACTTAGTTAAGATAAATAATCACGTTGGTCAATTAAGACTCCCTAATATCCGTTTTTTCTTCTCTATTCTTCATCTAATTGTGCTAGAGGTACCTCTGAGAGATTAATTTTTTCTCTCATAATTTCTACTTTCAAGGGCTCTAACGCTGTACTTTTCTTTCATTATTCAGAAGACCAAAAAAAAAAAAAAACATTTCTTTCTAGAATATTTTCCCTCGCTCACGTTCCACTATTTCTCGAACTTCCCACTAATAGAAAAATAATATTAATTATATACCTATTAGAAACGAAACATAATTTTAAGCCTGATTCACTGAAACGGAGCGATGATTGCCACCTCCAGTTTTTCATTTGTTTAGGGATCTAGAGACCAATGAATGATTCGGCTGACACGTTCATCATTAATTGATTTCGAAAAAATTTTAACTTGCACAAAAATTTGGGCACAATGCCAATGTTCTATCCAGATATATGAATTATGTAATGTTTTCAGCTCAATACAGATGAAGAAAATGCAATATTGAGTCAGGGTCGACTTCTAAATGTTTCACGTAGAACCTAACTACGACTGAAGGCCTCCAAGGCTGTGCCTACTGTATAATTAATATGATAATAGAACTAAACTGTCAGTTATTATAAAGACAAATATCGATTGAGCTTGAAAAGGAATACACACATGTTTATAGAAGTCAACTCCAGTGGTACTACATTGAATTGTACCTGTTTACAACCTGGGACACCCTGCTTGATTGGATGCTGCATTCACACTCTATCATCTTCAGAAACTTGAAGAAGATAATAAATTCATTGAAAGCTCAGCTAGACTAGAAACAATTGTTTTGGCCTCATTGCTGATAATTGTACGACAGATTGCTGCGAATAAATCGATCTTCATATCTCCTGCTGACAAATAGACAAAATACTCGGATTCCAGAGTGTCATGTTTCTATTAAGCGTTGAAGTTTGCCTAAAAATCGACATTAGGGGTCTTCTAGAGTTTTTCCATCTATCAAACTTCCTTTCATGCATCACCTGTCAACAAGTAATTTCAGATGGTGCCGCTTCGTCAAACCAAAAATGTGCAACTCTAAGGGCTCGTCGCATAAGGGCTGAAGGAGAAGTTCACTCAGTCGGTAGTTATCCTACAAAAACCGCAATAAGATAACTGGATTAACTTTGGATTGATTCCTGGAATCTATTGCTATCATTAATGTTCCTCGAGGAAGACTCCGTTTTTCGAGTATAGGGGGAGCGCTTTCGACGTAAAGCTATAATCATGAGACCGAAGTTGGTATGTCTGTCTGACTCTTTTATAGCGTTCAGTCAGTGAAAGAGGAGTATGAGTAAGGTTATGAGGGAAAGGGAGTTCCTGAATTAATAAATAGTTTACGTCCCCTCAAATGCATTGTGCAGTGGACATGGGAACGGAACCTTGGATGGCGCTGATGCCGGAAGGGATCCCGCTAGCACTTTTATCTAGAATTATACTTTGAATTAGAACTACGTCGTTAATACCGTAACAATATTTATAGGTAGTTCTGAACTTTATCCAATAAAATCTTCTTTTCTTGTAACATTCGTATGAACATGCCCCTGTAGCTGCCCTATGCTCGTTTGAATTCAGCTTTGAACACGAGTTTTTGTTTATCATTGTGAATAACTAAACAATAACAGTTTGTGGTTTCACGTTGCTTGAAAGGTACTTAGATTAAATAAATCAGATTAAAATTGAAATCCTAATAAATATAAATATTCAACAGTTCGTCAACGACCGTTCGAAGTATTTTTTTATTAAAATTTCTGAAATCCTCGTTATGAGCTTTGGTTTAGCGTTTACCGAGAGAGTAAGGCCATGGTACGTGAGCAAAATTCTAAGAAGCTTGTTTAAAAACCCTGAAATGCAACTATTCGTTAAATCGAGGGATTTTCAAAACGCTTCCAGTGATAGCAGAAGATGGGGCGGTATGCTTTCACGGATTATTCGGCCTTAAAACGGCTAAGAATTTGGAGTGTCAGATGCGCGCCTTGGGGAGTCATTTTGCTTTTACTGACAAATGAGTTGAAATGAACGATATAATGTGTTACTCGATAGAGCGAATGAGTTGCAATATAAATTAATTTTATGTTTGTCAAAAAGAAGAATAAGTCAAGATATAAGAATGAGAAAATATTCTTAAATAAAATACTTCCCTATTCTCAACCGATTTCCATGATTATTTTTGTTAGAGCAAATTATAGAGACATTCTTGAAATACTTGTGATATTGGGTTTTAATGATAAGTTCATATTTATGCTGTGATGAAAGTCTGAAATCTTTTTTACGTTTTATGTGTTTTAGCTTGGTGGTGGATTATATAATTGTTATTCTGTAAAATATAGAAATTAATGAATTTTAGATATTTCTCTATTTATTAAATTCTCCTAACCTCTTATTTCAGCACTCTTCAACTTCCAGACTACTCAATATAACGCTGCACTACAGACTTAGATATTTCTCTGCCCTAAAAGATTTATTAGATTGTCTAGGAATTTTGATGATGCCCGAAAAAGTGTGGTATTTTTCACCGATTTAGAGAAAAAAAAAATTTTTTTCTTAGGACCTAAACTGTGATAATTTCTGAACTTATCTTCTTTGAATAAACAAAATGACATCCTAGTTGTGGCATTCAATCTTTATATTTCCAATACATCAAAAACACCTACTTTATTGGTCAATTTACCAAGAATGAGTAGCATTAACCGATAAAAATTGTTTTACATTCCAGGGATAAACTAAAAAGTATCAATTTCTATCATTATTTGAATGTTGAGTATTTATGTCTGAACAGTGTGCATTGGTACATGTTTATGCCACTTATACATGGCAAATATAGCACACATGCTAACGCATTCTATCACCCTTTGAGCTTTTTGAGCCGTTTTATGGATATGGCAGAGTTCGCGCGTCTACCGGTAGGTCACTCTACAAGCGAGTCACTCAAATTTCCCGCTCTTTTGGTTGTTAAGGCACCAGTCAGTCTGCTTTCAAAGACCTTACGAGACACAAGAGTTCAAACTCGGGTGCTTACATACTAAGGAAAAATTTCTCTTTAGTTGCAACACTCCAACGGGTTGAGCCAGGAAGTGATTTTATCCAACCTCTTCGACTGAGAGAGTTTTCCTTGAACATATTATCAACCGCTTAAATTCCATAATTTATTGACCAATAATATTTGGGATGATCAAAATATAAAAATCTATTCGTGGAGCTACTCGCCACTCGCCATTCGTAATTCCGGGACATGGATATATAAATAGTGGGGAATAATCCCGTGAACAGATTAGTACTGATTCCCTCCCCGCTTCCTCATTTCCAGAAACCTCTTACCTGTTTGAAAAACAAATACTACGACCCTTCGAGTAGGATCCGTGTAGTTTTGTAATAGTGGTTGGGGTGAGGGGGTGTGGTACCTAAATCAACACTACAAGGGTCTCCTACCCTCCAATCCATCTATCGCTGCTTTTCAACGCACTTCAACTGTCAACTAGGTTCTGTCAATAATCATTCATTCGACGTCTTTTCGTCTAACGAAATGTGCAGTGTAAGGAGAATAAATCAGGTATGGACTAGAAAGGTAGCGAAGATTTACACAGCGTATCGCGAAGAGAACAAAGGAACGAGTGGCTCGAGAATTCCGGACAGGAACCCGTCAAGATGTCTATCAGGAATAAGGTCGTGGGTTCGTGTGGTAGTCGTACGTGAAAAGCCGGCGCTTGAAAGAACGTGTTTCTATACACTAAGCGACTAAGCTCGCCCGAACCCTTCCTCCACACTACCTTGCCACCCTCTTTTCCTCGCACAACACGCCGTTTTTGGCCCGGGCCAAAAAAGGTAAGGGGAGCTGGCACTAATTCATCTTACGTTGGGGCCGGTTGGGTGGTAGAGGGGGTGGATTTGCCGCGAGTACCTTCGGCTCCATCCACTTCTCCTCCGTGGAGGAAGGCACTCAATCACCCCGAGTTTGACAGGCCGAGGTCTTTGGGTCGCCCCTTGGAGCTGATGTTGCCTATGGATGGTCGAGCGGGAGAAGAGGGCAGCTCTAGATCGAACCAGAGAATAATCACAATAGAGAGAGGTGGGGAGTACAAAAGCCCTCGACAATGTTGACCTGGTTTTTCTGGAAAGTCTTACCTCACTCGTCTTCTTAATGCTAAAATGTTCATTTTGTAAAGAATTTAAATTCTTAACCCTACAGTAGTCGCGTTCGATCTTAATGTTGTGCTAACTGTTAGGTACAACAACTGGGTTGCCAACAACTGGTTTTATGTAGATAGAGTTGTTAATTCTCTATTATTTATAAAAATGAAACTCCGTCTGTCTGTCTGTCTGTCTGTCTGTTTGTCCATGCTATGCACGGCCAAACGGCTGAGTGGGCCGGATCTACGAGTGGGGGGATCTTTTTGGGATTTTCCGATAGGGTATAAGCGAATTTAAAATTTTCTAATCCCACCCGAACCATGGGCCGTAGGGCGGGAGGGGGGTCGAAGTAAGAATTAATGTGCGCTTTTTGGACTTCCCCGCTTCCCCTACCCCTCTAAACGGCCGTTGAAAATTCGGGAAAAATACCGGTTTCGTAGGTTTTCCTACGAGGAAGACGACGGCGCGATCGGATCACGAAAAAAGTATTGGGAAATGCGTCAAAAAAATCCAAGAGTACGGACCCGTTTTCTCGAAAATTAAAATATATTATATATATTTAAATTATATTTAAATTAAAATATACCCCGTAAAGGTACGTTTTCGGCACGGTTTTCGCGGACGAAACAAAGGTTTGATCCCGCCGTATCTAAATCCGAAATCGGATATCGAAAAAAGTGACGGGAACTCGGTCAAATTGCGAGCGGAAGCGAGGGAAACGTTTAATATGACATTTTTAATCCAGCCAGGCCGCCGTTTCACAATGTTGCGAGAGGCCTACCTACGCACTCAAGTCTTGAAGGGACTCGATGACTC
Source organism: Adelphocoris suturalis (assembly GCA_030762985.1). Taxonomy (NCBI): domain Eukaryota; kingdom Metazoa; phylum Arthropoda; class Insecta; order Hemiptera; family Miridae; genus Adelphocoris; species Adelphocoris suturalis. The sequence continues at coordinate 57,072,525 of CM061047.1, read as the reverse complement.
ATTTCAACGGAAAAAATACCTTGCGAGCGAAGCGAGCAACATTCCCTAATAAACTTTTCGTGGTTCCACGTAGTTTTATAAGATTTAATTTGTTTGTAAGAATTTCCAACAGAAAAAAACGTCTGCCAAGTTGGGTGGGCAGTATAACTTCCTCAAGCGAGCGAAGCGAGCAGCATCCCTTACAGAAGTTAAACCTACCCTTAGGGATCTATCGTTTGCGAGCGAAGCGAGCAACATCCCCTACATGTTTCAATTGTAATACATCGCATCTGCACAGCCACACCTTGCGAGCGAAGCGAGCAACTTTTCGTACATGCCACACTTTGTGAGCGAAGCGAGCAATATTCCCTACACGTCACACTTTGCGAGCGAAGCGAGCAATTGAATGGGGGGCCCGGGGGGCTTGCCCCCCGGCTGGACGTGGAGGCGAGCGTAGCGAGCCGGAGCGGCTAGTAGGTAATAATTGAGTGATCGTTACCTGCCAGTGAAGATTACGAACCATTCATTGAACCCAAATTATACTGTACCGGTTGTCTAAACCTTTATAACAGATGAAACTACCAACTCAGCCAACCTTTTCATTTTTCAGAAGTAGAAGGATGAAATTATGAGAACCATCAAATAACCTTATTTATCTCATTCATTAAAATCTTCCGTGTCCACATTCCCTTCTCAGGCCCGAAAATTGAGGTATCATGTCGTTACCATGAAAATGTCAGTATAATTTCTGTCTGTCTGTGTGTCCTTCTGTAGTAAGTCCTTAGTCAAGACGAAACTGTAATGAATCGCCTATCACACTTATTGTAATAGTTAATGGACTGGGACACCAAGAAGAAATCTCCACCAGTGTTTCAGCTTTTCTACATAATGATCATTTCTGATTTTACTATTTAAATAACTGAAGGAAAAAACTTAAAAAGTTTAAATAATCTTGTATGTTTGTTTCAGGTATGGGGCCTACAACTGTGTACTTTCTTCTCTAGGTATTACAAAATGCACGTGAATTTATTTAAATTACTTTAGTTAGTAGTATATTTTAACAGAAATCGACTCAAAAACCACACTATTCCCCCATGAAACCAAAATTTATAATACTAGGTACGATTTAAAAAAAAAAAAATCGTCCGCGAGTGGTCTGAATGCTTGGCCACCCTTCTATCAGCCTTAAATAAAGAATTGAATGAAGGGTTGAATTATGGAAAATTCGGTATTTCGAAAACATTCTCTTGTTTTTAGCGAATTTTCGTAGAAAATGAAGCAATTGCGATTGCCCCAAAAAATATTAAAATCAAAATTTTCGAAAAATATATTCAATGAAATCCATTTTGTGACATTCTGAAACCAATCCTAGAGTTTAAGAGGCGATGGGCATGGAGAAAAGCGTTTCATGTAACTGGTTTCGTAAAGCGAGTGAACATGAACATGCGTAACATGAACATGGGCACCAAGGGAACTCAGCTCGGGTTTCCAGGTCAGTTTCAGGATGTATTCCGACGAAGAAAGTGGCCGACTCGGAAGCAGAATCCCATTGTGAACAAAAACAATCGCACCAAATCATTTTCCAACCAAGACTTCGTATTTGTTGGTTATTATTTTTAAAATACTTAGAATAGTTTGACTCATGAAGCGTGGGAAGGTGTTTATTTGTATTTAATTATTTTTCTTTCCGTAAGCGATCCCGTCAGTTATACAATGCTGGTCAAGTACCATGGACTTTGATAATTATCTGCAGACCTGAGAACTCCGCATATCATCTATCTAATAATTTGGAAATAAATTGCCTTCCTGTTATATTTTATAGTGTTATATAATTGTGAACGGAAGGCAAGCGAGTTGGACTATTGTTCATTGATATAGATATATACCTACTTTATTATTATGACAGATCCAATATTTCTTCAGAAAAGTTTCACAACTGAAGATTATAAATATAATTGATTGATCGTCTGACATTAACAAGATTGAGGCTGTATTGGTATTTTTTTTAACAAAGGTTTAAATTTTAGTCAAAAGAGCAATAAAAGCTGGATGGAAAGTTTCTCTGTTATCGTATTATTGTCGTAGTTCTTTCTTCCCCACCTTTATTTTTACAGAACCAGTAATCGGTATGCTTCCATTCTTGTGCCCCCCCTAGAGCCTGATAAATATTCAACGTGAATATCTTAACGTTGGCATCAGTTGATCCCCTCAGAGATTTCAAGCCTTCGTAACAACTTTTGTATAATTCAGAATGATTTTTCCGCTTGTTAGCGGTCGTGGTTGGGGATCGGCGGTGTAAAGGACTTCAATGCAACTGCCTCCAGCCAGTAATTATTTATTATTCCCCCAGTCTAATTTCGATACCTTGGATATTTGCACGGATGATTGGAGAGATAGCTTAATGGATCAAGTCACGAAGAGGTTATAATGTGTCTCTGCGAATGTTGAATCTATATATTTATGTGACCGAGTAGGTATGAGAAAAGAGACCTTATTTTATTGTAGGTCGAACTCGTGATTGACGCATTTTCCAAAACTAAACAGCCTGCAGAGCACGCTTCAGAGTGGTTCTACCTCTTTCCGTTGGTGAGATATGAATGTTTGAAGTTGGAAATTCAAATTAGTTTTGAGAAAACGGATCGTAAAATTTTGCAATGTTTAAAATTGATCTACTCACATTATATTCTAACTTGATAGGATCGAAATGAAATAATCAAAATCCAACTAACATGAGTGTACAGAGATCGATAGTTTGAGAATCTGAACCACTACAAGCCCGGAAAATCATCATTCGATCCAAATTCCGAAACGTTTCTTTATTTGGATAGTTCAAATTGTTATAACATTTTAATGAAAAGATCTGTCCGTCTTTGATCCAGTTTTTTATTTATTTTTCTCCTACGTTTCTCCCCAGGAACTGGGACAAATTCAGAGAAATTCTAAAAATTGGATTTGAAATCACAAATTTAAAATTATAAACTCTAAACTTATCAACATTTCATTTATGTTGTTTATAAAAACAAATTTAAAGTTGTATTTTGTAAAAATTAAATTTGAAGTTGTTGGTTTCATGTTTATGTAGGTAACAATGTTTATCCGTACGTTTTACCTAGTTCTCTGTGGTCTCGAAAATCGGACGAGAATAATGAAAACAACATAATTTACCGAAGTTACCCCCTCCATTCACCGCCTCTCTTGATGACATTTGAAAATCCCGACAAACTTTCAAAAACTATATCGAATTCATATTGTAACAAAATAAGAATCATGAAAATCGGTAGAGATTTGTAGCTTGGGCAGCGCTTGACATAATCGATAATTCCCCCCCCCCCCCCCCCCCCCCCAAACGAGAGCAAATCCGAAATTTTCTAGGTTTGTTGCACTACTAAGACTGAAATTGGAATCGAACAAAATTATAATCACAATATATATATATATATATATATATATAGATATATATATATATATATATATATATATATATATATATATCCTCACGCACAGACATACATCTATGTTTTTTTTTTTTCACGGACTCGGTCTTAGAATGGTCTGAAATTGTTGAGGGTGAGAAAGAGAGATCAGCTTCTCGTATTACTTTATTAGCTAAGCGCTTTCGCCTTTATTGGCCTCGTCAGAGCTCTATATAAGTCTTTTTATTGATATCAGTGGTTAGGGGGACCCATCCTCTTGTCATAGTTGTAAATTTGCTGCTGCTATGATGTTATGATATATATAACTTATATGACTTATACTTACATAAGTTATAACTTAAATAAGTTATATATAAGTTATATGATAAGTTAAGTGCTCGCTCCAACATCTTGCATATTTTATTGATTTTAAAACTAAAATTAAACCCCCCTACCTTCAACAACATGTTAAAAGATATAGCAGCAACAAATTTACACGTTGTTGAAGGTAGGGGGGGAGGGGGTTTAATTTTAGTTTTAAAATTAATAAAATTTGCAAGTTTTTGGAGCAAGCACTTATGGTAAGCTGATCTCTGTTTCTCACCCTCAACAAGTCTAGGATGTATTCCTCAAAGGCCACTACCCCACAAATGGTCTGAAACGGATTTGTATGAGGTTATTTTTTTTTTCTCATGCTTGGGTTATCCCCTGGCCCCCTGGATCAATTCCAATAGGCGTCCCTCTTATTAATGAAGCCTTGCTTATACGGCATAACTTAAGTGAGACGTTCTAAAAACTGGTTAGTTACACAATAATTATGGCTCGGTAAGATCTGAGAAACCAACACCAATCTCGTTTATATACATGGACGGCCATTTTGCAATGATACCCCCAATTTCTATGAAGAATAAAAATCCCGATTTATTTAACATTATTCATCACTCAAATCGAATGTAGAATCTTTGGAAAAATGTTTCAGAAATATGACGATAGTGAGACGATTAATATTCAATGAAAATATTCAAATTCTCATCGATCGAAAAATCGGGTGCTAATAAGGAATTGAGTTAATCTACACATGTGTATTGGCTTAAATAATTTTGTTGTTTAGAGATACTCTCCAATTACATACCAGACGTTCCTATTTGCTGGAAAGCAATGAAGGTCAATCACAAACTATTGGGTGAACTCGTTGAAAATGTGATGTGGACATTTCTCTTCGCCGACTCCATTGATTTCTTTTAGCGAAGCTTGATGACCTGCATGTATAAATTAATTACTAGCGATCTGGTCGATGGCGGTTTCAACGTTGATTTACTGCGCAAACGTGAATCGCTGACATCCAGACCATCCGATTGCGATCCCCCCTGCGGTGAGAATCTAAGAATTCTGATTAGATTTTATCGATGGAATTCCCACAAATCTAAAAGTCCTACAACCACTCCGCTATAACGGTTGAGTTTTGTTAAATTCCTCCGCTCAATGTATAATTCTTACGACGGACTAACCTTTTAACACTTTCAGTTTGATTTCAGTAGGTAAAGAACCAGTTCAGAAGAACAAGAAGAATACAAATTTAGTCTTAAGCTCTTAATCTTGACATAACATGGAACATGTTCCTTGGGAGAACGGGAGAGAATTCAGGTCACTCAGCTGATCAGGGAAGATCCCATCAATTCAATCGTCTCTTACTGTCCCTAAGAGTAGCCCTATATCAAATTTCAACTTCCTAGTTTCTTTCCAGACTAGTAGTGGTTGCAATCATGTTTGCAGAATTAACTGAGAAGGATCACCCGTACGTAAACAATTATTCAGACAACCGCGCTCATACCTCAGATTGCTGGCCACGCACTGCGCCGTGGTTAACATAATACGGTTAGACAAATCAAGAGATTTCCAACGACTGGCGAACGATTTTTGAACGATGATAAATGCCTAAGATACAGTTCCGTATCAACGATTTGGTTGTAAGCGAAATTCATCAAAAAATAGGAGCGTTACGCGCTAAATGTTACGTAACGGTAATTTTGTCCAATTTTTGGCCGGGTTATGATGGCAAAACATGTTCCATGTCAACAAATGTTTAACTTCCCTTCGAGGTTGACGTTTCAATTCAAGAGGCGTAGGAAACCAAAAAACGTAAGAAAATATTAATATTAATGATCCGCCCATCCACCGTATGCCGTCAAATTTTAAAATATTTTTTTCGTTGAAATCAAGTCTCACAATGGATTTAAACGAAGAAATTTTTCAAAAACTTCGAATTTAAAATTCTAGAGTCAATCCAATATCTCATTTTCTACGAAAATTGTATTGAAATAAAGTTACCACAACAATCAAAAGTTTTCCTTGCTTTTATCGTTTAAGAGTTTGCTGAACAATTCGGTCCCATGTCTGTCTAACTGTTTGTCTGTGCCAATTACATGCCATTTCTGTAACTACACTCAGTTTTAGTTCGATTTTGAGGGTTTGCAGTTAGATAGTCCCTTATGAGTTTGAATGTCGGATTGACAATGGCGTGTGCGCATGTGCAAACCTGAATTTCGTTATAACGTAGATTTCCCATGATCTACCTGTCTGCAATCGTTCAAACTCGGAGAGTAGTTGAGCTTAGGTTTCAGAAAGAGGCCCTATGAGTTTTATTGAGATTGGTTGAGAAATAATTATTGAGCGAGCCCAAAACTAAAGTTTATTCACATACGTGAAACTCCGAGCTTATTTATTTATTATTTATATATATATATATATACATATATACGTATAATTTGCTCTATTTCATACATATTATACTGATGTTGTAGAGAAAATAAACTCTTCTTGATAGCACAATAGCCACCCATACGCGAGCAGATATCTGCGACAGATTTGGTCGCCCGATCTCATCTGACAGATATCGCTAACGATCCTGAGTGGCCGATGAGATCGGTTGTTGCCCCTTAACACGAAAAACGTATCGGCCGATCTTTCATGCCCGAGATCTGTCACCTGACCAGTGCCCGATGTCATCTGTTCGTTCGTGGGATGAAATCTGACAGATTCAGGTCTGTCACCGACGTTCGTCTGGCAGACTCGAGTTATCGGTCGAATCCGAAATGTTTTCCAGATCGGTCACACATTCCGTAAGTTGATGCCATGGGGTTAGTGACTGTCCGTAGTAAAAAGCGTAAATTAGCGGCTTATAAGCGTAAACTTTGCGGCGGGTATTTTTTTTATTGCCCATAAAACGGCTAAGCCAAAAAAAGACAAGTTTGGGAGAAGTCATGGGTTTCGTCGTAAACAATGTTTTTGTTCATGTAGTCAACATGCTTCAACTGCCACAGACAAGGTCTGTCTCTATACATGTCGATCATCATTTCAATTAACTCGTTTGGCCACTCTTTTTTACCCATTTTTTGATACCGCACAAAAAAACACCAATAGAAACTGATTTCTTTAGAGGAGAGATCTCACAGGGGAAAACACATGTGGACAACTGAACATCTTAACGTTAAGGGACTCTGCCCGATCCAATAGAACAGTTCTGTGAACCACAGACATCGCTTCCGAGAAGTCTGCAGGTTAAGGGGGACGCCCGACTACCATCTGCTAGATTTGAACTCTCGCAGATATCTCTGGTCGATTTTCACATCTTTCATAATTTATTAGCCCGCCATACACGAGCAGATATCTGCGACAGATTTGGTCGCCCGATCTCATCTGACAGATATCGCTAACGATCTGGAGTGACCGATGAGATCGGTCGTTGCCCCTTAACACGAAAAACTTATCGGCCGATCTTTCATGCCCGAGATCTGTCACCTGACCAGTGCCCGATGTCATCTGTTCGTTCGTGGGATGAAATCTGACAGATTCAGGTCTGTCACCGACGTTCGTCTGGCAGACTTGAGTTATCGGTCGAATCCGAAATGTTTTCCAGATCGGTCACACATTCCGTAAGTTGATGCCATGGGGTTAGTGACTGTCCGTAGTAAAAAGCGTAAATTAGCGGCTTATAAGCGTAAACTTTGCGGCGGATATTTTTTTTATTTCCCATAAAACGGCTAAGCCAAAAAAAGACAAGTTTGGGAGAAGTCATGGGTTTCGTCGTAAACAATGTTTTTGTTCATGTAGTCAACATGCTTCAACTGCCACAGACAAGGTCTGTCTCTATACATGTCGATCATCATTTCAATTAACTCGTTTGGCCACTCTTTTTTACCCATTTTTTGATACCGCACAAAAAAACACCAATAGAAACTGATTTCTTTAGAGGAGAGATCTCACAGGGGAAAACACACGTGGACAACTGAACATCTTAACGTTAAGGGACGCTGCCCGATCCAATAGAACAGTTCTGTGTACCACAGACATCGCTTCCAAGAAGTCTGCAGGTTAAGGGGGACGCCCGACTACCATCTGCTAGATTTGAACTCTCGCAGATATCTCTGGTCGATTTTCACATCTTTCATCATTTTCTAACGCCCACTAACGCACAGATCTTTCCCACAGATATCGTTTAAAAACGAGATATCTGTCGCAGATATCTGCTCGTGTATGGGTGGCTATTAACGCCCACTAACGCACAGATCTTTCGCACAGATATCGTTTAAAAACGCGATATCTGTCGCAGATATCTGCTCGTGTATGGCTACCTAATGAAATATTAAAATAAGAAAGAAAAGTGTTCATAAGATACTGCTAAACCTTACAAATGTGATGCCAATGATAAGAAAATTTGCAAACTCTCCCTTGTGGGTAAAACCTCTGCTAGAGAGGGGAATAATATTGTTGCCAACGGTATTGAAATAGTTACGTATAGGAGTGCCTACCTAACCAGTTCGGAGTACTACACCCGATGGTGAGTACTATCCTAGAAAATGTAATTTGAATTCACACTTGAAGGCTTTCACAGTGGGACAACATTTCAAATCAGTAAGAAGATTGTTGAATATTGTGAATCCCCTGAACATCAATGAGCCGATAATGGACTAAAAATGACCGATTTTGATGAAATTCTGAGGAAATATGTTGGTTACCTGCTGGATGGTCCCTTATAAATTTAATCTTCGTCGGATAAGTACTATAGCTCGTGCGCATGTGCGAACGAGCATTTGCTGTAACGTCGATTTCCCACCATCTATCCGCCTGATTTCATTCAAATTGATCGAATTGTGGGGTGTGAGTTTCAGGAGGGTTTCCAATGAATTTTATCGCGATTGGCTGAGCAATAAAACGCGCAAAACTGAAGTTGGTTAACAGTTGAAATTTCAAAACTAATGAACCGATTTTGATGTAATTTTCTGGAATCATGTGAGTTGACTCCTAGATGGTCACCTAAAAATGTCATTGCCGAAGAATCAATGGTAGAGTCAGCGCTACTGGACTCTTTTTTTCACCATTACCTGTTTGTATATTTTTTTATGTAGGATGTTAATTGTTATTCAATAAGTGATATTGATTGATAATTGGTAATCTGCTCGGAAAATGCATATTAGGGTGGAGGCACCGATAGTAGCCACCCCTGCCAGTAGTAGCCACCCATGAACTTTAGATTTGAAAAATAAGGATTTGGCACCATCAAGACATTCGACATTAGCGCCATTTTAAAGCAGGAGATGTCAGCTGCGCGTTCCAACCGTTCTCGCCATATTCAAGAAACCAGTGTGATTAACAACACGCCCTATAACCCAGATAGACTGCCAGTTGATCAGATGAGCTCCTCACCAACGGTTTTGATTAGGGATATAGTCCTTGTTTATCTCAATTTTTCACTTCATTCTAGGTCTTTTTGAGATAGTTTCGTTTTATTCACGTTCTTCGGTGATTTCTTGATGTATTTGAAGTTGTTTCACGTAGAATTTTAGACAATTAGGGTCATATTTGTGGGGTTGCTACTAACAGTTCTTGAAAACCTAGCAAATTTCTGTAGTAGCCATGATGTGGCCACTACTGAGTTTTCGTGTTTTTTCACATTAAACATGAAAATAAGCTAGATTTTCATCAGGATCACAGTGATGTAATTAGTTTTCCTGAAAAATTAGAGGTTCCAGTAGTAGCCAGGAGGTGGCTACTGCTGGTCCCTAACAGTGGCTACTAATAAAGATTTTGGTGGCTACTACCAGTTCTTGAAAACCTAGCGAATTTCTATAGTAGCCATGACGTGGCCGCTACTGAGTTTTCGTGTTTTTTCATATTCAACATAAAAATAAGCTAGATTTTCATCAGTATCACAGTGATATAATTAGTTTTCCTGAAAAATGAGTATTTCCAGTAGTAGCCAGGGGGTGGCAACTACTGGTCCCTTACAGTGGCTACTACTAAAGATTTTGGTGGCTACTACAAGCGACAGATCTTGGTTTCCTTTTCTTCGATTTTCGTAAAACTAATCAACGCATTCGATTTTTAAAAATAGCAATTCGATAGAGCAGACATTGGGGGAAAGGAAAAACACGGGTTCGGAAGATAGAACGGAGAAATGAAGAAATTACGTTGTAAATACCGAAACTGGGCTGCTTAAGGGTGGCTACTACTGGTGCCTCTACCCTAGTCATGATATGAAAATATGTGTAATAATTCTTAATAAATCCAATTGATTTTTCATAATTTTTATGATATTAGTTCACCTGAGTTAGACCCGAATAATGTATAATAAGTAGCCACTAGGTAAGAAATATTTGGTAGGTTTCCCAACTATCATTTACGTTTCTAAAATACTATAGCAACAACCAGGCTTAGCTCAGGTACATAATTTAGGTATATTATTCATAGCCGTCATGTTTATTTACAATAATCTCTCTTATATTTCGGAGAATACATGCCTACTATAGTTTCATGGATATACAGCCAATCAACAACGCTCGAGTTGAATGATGCCTTGAAATCAAGCCCTGGGAGGAGTTTGAAGTTGGTTAAGTTCACGGCTCAGCTAAAAACGTCGAACTTCGTTAGGTGAGACTTGCTAACTCCGCGTTACGAATCCAACTTTATTGTTGAACCAACGGAATTGTTCTCGGAGGCATCACAAGAGCGTTCACGAGCGACTGCTCAAACAGAAGTGAGTTCTCAACAAACCTTTTACGGCTCTTTAGTGCAAACGCTGAGGAAAAGGAAACCTCAAATGACAGCTCTGCCTCACCGTTCGTTTCAAGTTGTTTCAATACCCACTGCTGATGTGCCTAGTCAAGAGGAAAAACAGGTTAGCACAATCATCTAGAAGCATTGATATCAACTCGCTCCACGCAAGACCCCGCAATCGGCGAGGTCAAATACACTTACTTTATTCGCATGCATTCCCTCCAATGAATCACCTTGATAATTCTTACTTCCTATGTTTGTTGCTCCCTTAATACCAAAGGTTAATATCATCTATTAGGGTATCGAAATACGTTTTGGTAAATTATCGTAGAAAACTAAACTATTACAATGGGTCAAACAAATTCAAAATTGAAATTTTTTCAAGATATCTATGATGGAAAATCGTTTTGAGGCATTCTGAAACGATTTCTGGATTTTTTGCTCTTTCATATATATATATATATATGTATATAAATCGCACCCGTCCTAGATGCCCCGTTGATATTGCCAGTTACTATGTATCCATCTCCCCCCCTACGGGTTCGGATGGTGACATGTTGTTTAACGGAAACCAAATATAGAATTAGAAGGAGGTATAATTCTAAACTAACTAAAAATGCGAAGAATTCACCCTCAGAGCGATTTGTTTACTTACCTACTTGGATAGACGTAGCGATTTACACTGCTTGCCAGATGGAATAAGACTGATTATTGAATATAATGATTCACTGGAATACACTAGTCACGAATACACAATGGAAAAAAATCTGATATCATCCATATATTACCGTAGCTTTTCCATTTCTGAAGCATTTCCAAGAATGAGAGGAGAATTCCAATGCACTTATTTATCACACCGAAGCATAAGTTTCGGTAAAATATAACACTGATCATATTCATTGAAGATACTTGAAATGAATAACAGAGCCTCGACCGTAACAGACATGGTTATTTCCTTTTCGCGTGCATGTAATGCAGTTTGTCAGGCTCAAAGCTACACGACGTGATTAGGGTAAATGACTGGCCCAGATAAATTCTACTGCACTATCTTAAAAAAAAAAAAAAAAAATAAAAGAATAAGGAGGTAGAAAATCGTGGTTGAGGTGGAGGAGGGGGAAATAGTTCGGTGTGAAACCGGCAGTTTGATTGACCGGGGGACTCGACGGAGAGGGCTGAGGATTTTTCGACGGGAGTTCGCGTGACAGAGCTCGCAGCACGTGTAACTAAGCCGCCACGCCTGGCACGAGAGACGAAAACTCCGAATAACTTTCCTACCTTTGGGAAATAAACATCAATAGATGACGGGGGTGGAGGGGGTGAAAGGAATTTTCTAACCGAAAACCGTTTAAGCGAATGAAATCACCGCCAGAAGTACTTTTTTCCCCTCCGCCAGAGAATCCTTTTGTCATCGTTTCATTTCATGTCACGCCGGAGATTTCGAGCGAATTCACTTCGAGAATAATCACCACGTTCCGAGCTAGTTTTTCCACTACCGATGGCATGAGAGCATCGTGTTTTTTCTTATTTGCTTTTCCCTGACCATGGCATTTACAAACGTTTGGGACTGCACCCTTCACTTAAGTGGAGTATGGAAGCTTTAATCATGATCGTTTCTGCAAACATTACCTAGTATACTTTCGTACATTCAAGTTTGGCCAAAATTTGTATCGAAATGTTTCTGATAATATTTTGTTACCTGAAAAAATTAAAGGAATAGAAGTAATTTCTACCAATTTTTTCTAGCGCATTTTTAAATTTAAGTAAATTTTCGGTAACGCGAAACGATAACAAATAATAAAAAACAACATCGAGATACGAATGAACTCAAGGACTCTTTCCTGATCAGCTTAGTGAGCTAAATTCTCCCCTGTTTCATTTAGGAATCTGGAATTGGCCTAGGAGACTGGGACATTATGAGACGGATGAATTGATGGGCTCTATTCTGATCAGCTGAGTTAGCTAAATTATATCCTATTCCCGCCTCGTTTTAGCTTGTGTAGAATCGATCTACGTTACATATTAAGCGTCTCGCGGCGTCTCGCTTGATGTTGATTGAAAAACAAGTAAGTGAGTACAACTATCTATTCGTTTTCGGCCACAGTACTTACCTTCTTTGGTATTTGTTTTGGTAAACTTGCTGACCATCCGGTGGATTGCCCAAATTCACTGCACAACAATGTCATGGTGCTCATCCGACCTGATTAGCTTGTTAGCTCTAAAGCAATTCCCAAATTAGACAAATGGAGGCCATCCTCATCTGCTGCATGAGCACTATGGTTACATAATTTCCCATTTAACGTCTTTTTCGAACAAAACAAAATTTCTGGGAACAATATCAATGTTCAAAACGGAAGTTAGTGAAATACGTTGTCTATTTCCACGAAAAATAAAGAGTTACAATGTTAATGGTGTTATAGACAACGTTTTTTTCCCTAAATTCCATTTTGAAAATTGGTTTCCACAACTTCGTCACGAGGGATTTAGTTCGTAATATCAATATTCCAGAATAAATCTGATAATGCTATACCGATCAGTTTATATACCTGGATTCATATCCAGGAAGCTTTTATGCGTTGAGAACAAAATTTTACAATCAATTTGAAATGGTCTCAATGGATGAAAATGCTGAATGATGCACATTCCTACTGGGATGATCACGTGAAGCGATATTGTTGTTGTCGAGTAACAATTAAACTATAATAGTGGAGAGAGAAAATATTTGTACCCCTCCTTTTTCAAAATTATACTGTCCCTTTTTGTCAGTTTCAAATTACTACACAATAATCAATACTATATACCTCTCAACACCTTAATGTCCATATATAATCTTATAAACTCATTATAACTACTGAATATCCATTCGTCATAGTATTTATTATGTTTACTACATCCTCTTCCAAACTACCAAATACTTCCACACCACATCATCTTATCCGTTCCTAAACTGTACTATTCCTTCGAAAACCGGTCGTAATCATCATATATTTGATTGTTCTGTCAAAATATCATGGCTTAATTGTAACTTTGACTTGATTTGCACTAGTGAGTTCGTGTGTGGCATACTCTCAACTACTATCAAGGTTTGTATGAGCATGGGAGGGTGTAATCCTGATTTAGTTAATTACATTATTTGTTTTTGCCTCTTTAATACGGTATTTTTTCTCATATATATATATATATATATATATATATATATATATATATATATATATATATATATATATATATATATATATATATATATATATATATATATATATATATATATATATATATATATATATATATATATATATATATATATATATATATATATATATATATATTGTTTTTTTAATTGTAAGTATGTCAGCCTTGAGGGGTACTACATTGAAAAAAATAAATAAATAAATATATATATATAAAATATACACTTGAAAGATCTAAAAATGAATGCCGAAAATACGATCGCTCGTGGCATTTACATGACTTTCTAAATCACTTAGGGCAATCAAACGATTTTCAAAAACGTCCACACTACTCTTCAGAGGTTCGATAGCTAGACGGTTGATTTCGTTTTCGTTCATGTTTTTTTTATGTAAAGTATCTAAGAACTTGATAACGTTTGCTTGTTGTTTCGCCAATGTAACTAGGTAAGAATGCGTGGTTAATGATGGAATCAAAATCAAAAATGTAAAGATTGTTGCAGGAATGCAAAATTACTCCAGAAATTAAGGCATTATCTTCCATCTTACCTTCAGCGGGGCAGTCCAGGCACGCCCGTGAAAGACGTAAATCAGGGTTCAAATTGGACCTTATATCTTTTACAATTGGCAGAGCACATGAGTGTGCTTTTAGAATGGTCAACATAGAACGACACAAAAATTTGAAGCATAAAATATTGTTTTTCTAGTAACTTCAACAGAATCTTTACAGATGGCACGTGCATCAAGCGCCATCTTTGTGAATTTATTAGCATACTATACTTAACATTCTCTTAGTATACATTCATCAGCATACATATCCAGTTTACATAAATATCTCCAGTTTTACAGGCACATTAGGTGCGTAGATCCTGTATACTTGTCATCTGCTGAGGGTTTTTAAATTTGTCGATCAATTTTATTGCTAGAATTCAGCTTTTTTGCTGTTATTAGTTAATTTTGTCACATGAATTCCGGAGGTTAGGAAACGCAGTGCATCCCCTCCACCACCCTAGTATGTGAAAATAACCGTACGCCTCAAAAAAATAGTAATAATATGTTTTTATTGTTTATAGTCTTGTTTCATTTCAAAACTATGCTTTCCAAACTTATTTAGGTTAAAAGAACCTATTGTTGACACTCATCCAAATGTTGACAATTCAATTTCAAATCCAAAAAATAGGAAACTGAGAAACTGTAGATTATCAAAATTGGCGTCATTCGGCTGATAACAAAGTAATTGTTGAGGCTGACCAATTGCACTGATTATAATGAACGTCTGGCTGATATTGATGACAACTGCAACCTGTCATCCTAGTGACATTGTCACAGTTATGCAGCTTAGAGAGGTGAGTCTACAAATTTAGATGTTCTGGGTCAAGTAGAGGAGAGAGTAGAATTGTAAAAATTACATGAGAACGAAGGCGTAAGCATGAAAATCCTAAATTTCAACTGAAAAATATGGTTTTGTTCCGAGTCAACATTAGGTTCCATAAAGCGTATTTGTCTCATAATATTGACCTGTGTCAATATTAGGAGAAACTTTTAATTTCATTTTAAAGTTGATATTTGTGTTTAAATCAGCAAGACGAATATAGAGATACTTGAATTTTTTCATTCCATTTCGTGAAACCGAAAGTTGACGTAGCCTGTTCCCAATGTTGACACTCGGTTCCTGAAGTTGACATACTTTGTTGACTCTAAAGGGACAATGTGAATGAGAAAAAAGACGTACCGAGAAGAAATTAGAGGACAAAAAAAATTCGTGGCCGATCAGAAAAACGTAAGGAGAGTTTTTACTCATCCCTGTCAGAATCTTCAACTGAATCGGAGGGATGGGACCCTTTGACTATTAACACCGAGGAAGATGTGTTGTTCTGGAAATTTCAGTTACATAAGTGGAGAACGAGGCGGATTCCAGTAGGATACCACAGGTAAAGGGAGGGGAAAAGGAATTATCTAATGTAGATGAGCCAATGGAGGAATCGGCGAAAGAAATTACTAGGAAGTGACCGATATTGTCCAGAAACTAGCGATCAACCTGAACCTTTAACCAGTGAACTCCACCTGGAATAACTAAGTCCACATCACTGTATTGCTGAGAAATTAGGTAAAAGAAATATTTACCACAAGTGTCAACATTGGGTACTGAAAATGTCAACATTTGGAATTTCTGAAGGCATTTGTGTCAACATTTGGTTATAAAAACACTGAATTTGTGAAAATTGCTTCATGATAATAAACAAAATTATTTGGAGAAATCAAATACATACAAACTGTTCACAACGAACACACAATTTAAAATACCTACTATTTGAATTTTTTTGAACACCTGGGTAAAACATGGGATCAAAGAGAGATGTCTCCCAATAGTGTCAAAAATTGTTGCTTTTACCCTAATTTGTGTTGAAATTTTCCAAGCACAGATGGATTCAGATGATTGATGATTTCACATCATTCAGGTTGTTACACCGTGTGCCTGCGGTGAGCCAAATCATTTTCGTATTTCCACGTTATACCAGAAAGTGCTGGAGAGATATTACAAGTACATCAGTCCTGTTACTCGGTTCGGAGCTGTTCAAAGTGCCGCCCTGGAGGCGCTTTGCCTGTTAACTTTCTAAGGGAAACTGGTGGGAAGACCGTGTTTTACATTACGGGCGAAAGTTTTCGCGGTGCTCATCTTCTATGGTTTGAACTTTGCTACACCCCTCTGGAGTTTGGCAAATGATTGAAGCAAATGAACAGCTTAATGATGTAAGCAGTTTTCCGTCAAAGATGAAGGAAGACCGCGTTCCCAGAAAATTTCCTTGTCTTCCTGTTTGGATTGATCGACGAATACTGATTTGCATACGTGTTTAGCAAATGATGTGATGCATCTCTTATCTGCCCAAATATCGTATAAGAGCTGCAGTCATATATGTGACATTCGGTTCAATATTGTATCTTCACAGCTTTTCACATGTTTACAAGGTGGGATAAAGTTGTGTCTGAAAGATTTATATTTTGTTTTTGGTTTTTTGATAGAATCCTCATTATTACTTAGTCGCAGTTCGCCGATGTCCAGGTGAAGATGAAATCTTTGCAATGAACGTTATGGAGACATGTAAGCGTACTAGAATATTAATGGGTGACAAGATCATTTTTCCCGCTGGAGGAATAGTCCCAGCCTTTACGTTTTGCCTAATGTCTACAATATTATTGTAGAAGAAACGTAAAGAAGCACCTTCTCTCTCTAGGAGTGTCTGGAAATGGGATGCCAGCGACGCCGCTTGCGCGTTCTGTAGAGAGTTTTTGCAACTACTTCCTACAGCGTTCCTACCCACCTACTATCTCTGTCCGGCCGAACTCCCCCCCAATTAAGGCTAATGCTTCCAACTGCAGACTAGGAGGTGTCGGGTTCGATTCCAATCCGGAACCCATTAACTTTTTGTTTATTTCACCTTCGAAATATACTTTTAAACTCAACTCCAATCTCTTTATCCAACTAATATATTAATTATAGTTATTAATTATAATTATATTAATAGAAGGATTGATTTCGAATACACGCTGTTTTTAATTTACTTTTTTTTCATTTTCTCTCATATCAGTACCCATACTGAATCACTGATATCCTTTAAACAATGAATAAAGAAAAATTTTATAACAACAAATTCCTGTCATGCAGCATGATCGTCAGATCGAATTTTCGTTTAATTACGTTGAATTGTTCAGAAATTTTAGCACTGTGATTGTAATCAAATTGCAAACTACCAATTCATTGCCGAAGAAAACTTATTCTAAATAATAATGTGCTCATTAAAAGAAGATTTTGGATCAGGACTAATTTAGGATATATTTTAGGATAAATTGATCTGAATGATGTGTATTCTTTGGTGGTCTGGATCTCAAAAATAGAGTGATATCCTAAATCAATCGTTTTGGTAAAATATAGGTTAGTTGCATAAATAGATCACAGGTGGGGGGGGGGGGAGGGTGGTTCCCAGAATCGCTTGAAATCGGACGGGTAGGAGTCCAGCCATAGGTACTTTATCAAGTTTTTGATTCTCAACCCCTTAACTTTCGATAGCGAATATCTGCTTCATCAGACAGATCTTTATTGTATTATTCTGCTGTTTGAAAGAGGGGGCGGTAGTAAGGTCTGTGTCCATACATTCAAGTGTACTTGTCCTGATTCGGCCATCAAAACAAACATATGCAAACATATTCACAGGGTATGTTCATTCCTCCGAAATGAAGAGTTATCCACTTCCGTACATAGGAGGCTGTTGAACTTTGTCACAAGGAGACTGCGAGTGCAAGATGATAAAGAAACGGAGTTCGTAGGTAGAGATAAGAGGAAGTTGCAAAAACTCTCGACAGAACGCGCAAGCGGCGTCGCTGGCATCCCATTTCCAGACTCTCTCTCTCTCTCTCTCTTTCTTTCTTTCTTTCTTTCTTTCTTCCATTTCTTCTCTATCTCACGATCTTCACTCCCGACATTCTCCCTCTCTTTCTCTCCTATTACATGGTCAGTTAAAATTTTGTATCAGGCAAGTACTGAACCGAGGGCTAACTTCAAATTACGGACACTTTAGGTGTTCTAATTAACGGATGATGGTTAATGTGACTGAAACACGGCAAATAATCTTATATTGCAACATTTATCAATATAAATAATCTTTGCGAAATTGATGTGAACCGATGTTATCAATTATAAGACCAGAAAGACCGCAATTCGTCCCTAATTTGGTGTTGGTATAGTGGAAAATGGCGTGCTAGGCTGACACAAATGATTCACGCACGATAGTCTTTGAATACCGTCGAATGTTTTCCTATGTATTCGAATGCTCATGCTTTAATAGTCGACTAATTCCATCTAAGGGTATGTTTCCACATTTTTCACTTGACCAACCGTCCCTGCAGTGCATCCTGGCGCCTGTCCAGGAACCTCGTTCGTCCGCCAGTAAATCCGTTTTTAATGGGACCGTAAAGTTCGCTCGCTACACCTAATATCGCGGCAAAAAGTTATTTCCCATCCGAATCTTATCGAAGGTATACGGCGCACAGCTGAACCCCTATTGTGTGTAAGCCAACGAACACATAAAGTTGAACATACTTCTTTTTACTATTGGGTCAATGCCACCTTTCGAATTCTGTGAATCATAAAGATTTCAAATCACCGTCACTGTGGCTGTTTCCATGAAACTGAGAAAATCCAGATAACAGACTCATGACAATATCATAGTCAGGGCCCTTGTTTGGTGACTGTTCATCAGCGAACTTTCAATTCCCGATACGCAGTCGTATTCCGTATTTAAAACTCCTAAAATGGTTCAAGTTAACTTTTTTTGGGTTCTAGACCCCTTCATTCCCCCGTCCTTCACCCCTCTTCACACCGTATCCTTCATAAAAAGAAACTTGAAAATTTACCAATATTTTTGGTAAATTCATGCGTTTCCTCTGCACTACCCTGTACGATCATGCTGCTTGTCAGCAACTTTTCTTTTTCTCCGTCAATGCTACACAGAATGCAACTAAATATGCAACATCCGGGTCAGCCCTGCTTGGTAGAGCCACGATCGCAGTTATGGCAGCGTGCAACGGGAGTGATGGTTTTCCACCAAAAGGTAAAACGTCATTAACAACAATATTGTGCAACATTTTGTGTTATCTGAGGGCTCTCGATCTTTCTATATTTTGCATGATGTCTTTGATCAAAATATTGAACTCATTTTTTTTTGCCAGTGTAAGAGCCCCTTTACCTCATATGTACGTGCTCGCATGCACTTACTCTAATTGTTCCATCGAAAGCATCTTCCCGAAAGAAATAAAATAAAAGAAAAAAACCTCATAAAATTAAAAGCCATTTGAAAGGGAGTAATATTTCACGGGGATCTAATTATGCGAGCTTGATTCATTTGGAAAAGTGTGAACGGTAGTTTGAAAGGCTGATCCCGCAAGACTAACGACCGTCCGCCAGCGGCAGCTCCCGACTTATTTATGTTAAGATCCTTCCCAAGAACAGAAGAGGGTGAGAATCCGCTTCGGCTTCCCCCGGGCTGAGAAAAAGGATGAACGCGCTTGAACGAATGGCTTTAAGCGGATTAGCTGAAAAATAATATGAGTTTTCTTATATAGGTTGGCTCGGTTTTTCGGAAGGATACGCCTCCCTCCCTTTCCGGGAAGAGACGAGATTTAAGTAGACGTGATGCTAAAGGATGGTTTATTTTGTTAAGGCTGTTCTTCACATTACGGAATACGATCCGTTGAGTGTTCTCACTGTTCTGAATCTGCGTTTTGGTTAATGGGTGGCCCAACCGATTTTTAGGACGCCGCTCTGAAGCTGGGTATATAGACAGGATTCGTAGGTATGAGGAAAGGCCTATTGGAATTGATCTAGACGAGTGTGGGAAAACCCAATCCCGAGAAAAAAATAACGACCATATGCGAAACGTTTAAGACTATTCTACCACCGAAACCGAGGGGGAAAAAACCATTTCGACAAACAACTTTTTGTCGAAGATGACCAGACCACGATTCTCAACCAATTTTCAATATTTTTTATTTTGTTTAATAGCAATTTTAGCCAAGGGGGGGCGCGAGATGTGATGTGAATGGAGGGGGTAATGACAAATTCCTTATAGAGCTGCCCATGTTATGATTCTTGATTGTTTTTGTTCGTGGAAAATGAAGCTATTGCAAAGACTCCAAAAATTTTACAATCAAGATTTTTTGAAATTTTCTTCATTGAAATCCGTTCTGAGACGTTCTGATACGAATCCTAGAGTTTAACGCTTTTTCATATATATATATTTGTCCTTCCAGACGATAACTCTCTTTAGGAATGAGATGCAAATTCCGTTCTCGCTCTAAAAAATCAAGCTTTCTAAACAAAAGGATGATTTTGTTTTGTTGGCCAGCTTTTTCACACATCAAATTGGTCAAAATTCGAAAAATCACTAAAAATGGCTAATATTACTGAAAATTGTTACATTTATATTTTTCGCAAAGTTTAAGTCAAAAAAGTTAAGATTAAAAAGATTAAGGAAAATGAAAAAATTTATGCGAAAATTAATGCTGAAAAATGTGCCTACTTGAATTTTAGTAATATTTGCCAAAAATGATTTTGAACAAGTTTATTTGCCAAAAAATCTGTAGTAAACAATTCCTTTTAACTTAAAGTCCTAAATTTCCAAAACAATTCAACATAATATGGTGCGATAAGTGGTGCGATAAATTCAACATAATATGGCGCCGTAAGTGTCTTCTGTACTGAGAACTCGAGGGGTGTCTGGTGTAGTGGTAGTGGGAGTAGGAGGATGAAGGTGGTTTTGGATCATTAAGTAATTAATATTGGTAGGTCGTACGTTTTAGTTAGCCCTAGTTAAGTATTCTTTGGCTCTTTTGTTACGCTCAAGTACAAAAGTATGCTAACTCAATGGAAAGTCAATAGAGCTCAAACAGTTCGATGGCTTTCACAACCTTCGAGCTACTAAAATTATAGTTAAGGTATTCCGTGACCTGGGCGTTAAATATAGCTTATCACGCAGGGTTTTCGTGCATTTGCAAGAGCTCGTCTACCGTTTTACGATTGAGCGATCGGTGATCGTATCGTTATTCGATGCTACTTCACACTCTACGAGGCCACAATCTACATAGAAGGTAGTTTAGTTTTAGTTACGGATTTCCGAATTGTTCATACCCATGGATCAGGAGATTTAAAATACGAATTAATTCTTGCTCGATGACTCGAATTCACCTCACTGCGGATCAAGGACCACCATTCGGAACAGAATAAGATGTCATCCAGACTGATTACTCAACAGAAGAAGGCAAGCAGCGTTGTTTGTGTTCCCCCAGAGTTTTAAAAAATATGAGATTATCGAAAGATGACATACCTACAAAACGCGTTCTTCAATGGGAACTGTAGTGTTAAAATAAAACGTAGGTGCTTGAATTACATTAAAGTATTTCCTATGTGAACACAAACAACGGCGTTTTATTGATAGAACTAGTCGTACTCGAGGTGCGAAACCAAATGTTCAATATTCTGTTTCGATGTAGCCAACTCGAATTTGCAAGGATCAGAAGATCCCAAGAACGTAAGTTTAATTTCCAACAAAATTTAGGTTCTACCGAGTTTTTAAATGTCTTTCCAGTGGAATGCAAATAATTTTCAGGATGATCCTTGAATATGTTTGACTTAAGGGCCACTCTCACGAAAACTTTGGAACCAGCGTCTCGTAGATTTTCAGATATATCATAATTCTGTTGGCTAATACCAATTACTTTTTCCTACAAAAATCGACGATCTCTTTCCAGCCCATATTTACCCATTAAATGAGTTTTTAATAACGAAAAAATTAATTAAACATCAAAATATCAGGCCCTGTCATGTGTCCAGAACCGTCCTTGCCAACTACAGCCAGCCAACAATGTGATCAATTGGTCATGTTTCATAAATGTTTTTGAAGCTCATTTTAATCCGCATTATCCTAATTTTCGGTTTCTGTGACTGAATATTTTAGGAAACAACATTTGTAAGCATTAGTAAAGATAACATGCATGTCCAGAGGATTTTTGCTCAGTCCCTGCCACAAATGTAAACTGTATATTTTGAGACAATTAGGCTTTAGGGAGGGATTCGCGCCCCACACAGCGCTATTCCACGCCATGATTAAACTGATTGGAAAGGATCAGTATACTTTATGACGGTGGTGAGAGGAGCAAAGAATGGTGCTCAAAAGTGGCCAACCATGACCGCCAGTCCCTGCCTAACATCTACTAGGCTTGTTCTGAACTTTTTCCATTGTGGTTTCAATTTTAGAAATATATTTGAATATTCCCAGAGATATTAATCAGGCAAATTAATTAAATCAAAACATATTGTTTCATCAGTCCCTGCCTCATAATTCCCTGCTACGAATTCATTTTCGGGATATAGCAGGGACTGATCGGTAGAAAGTAAGCAAGAACTAACTATTGGAAAACTGCTTTAGAATAATTGAAAACAGCAACCCTCTCATTGAACTTCAAGAACATTTCATCGAACTAGGCAACGATTATCCTTTTGGAGACCACCTTGGAATAGTTGAAACCAGCAATTCGAACCATTTTCCGCCAAAGACCCTTTCTGTTCATTTTGGGTTATGTTACCACTAAGGAGGGTCCATTACATCAGTAAAAAAAAAATTATTGAGATGCAAGATACGCTTGAAAATAGGCTTTCATGAAACATGCAATGAGGTGAAGTACTGATTCTCTAGTAATGCACAGCCACCCTTAAGCTGCCGCTATAGCATCAGCCCGTTTCTGTAGGATGATGATACTTAATTTTGGTATAGTAAGTAACAACTGAAAATATGATAAAACAACGAGGACAATTTTATAATATGATGCAATTCTGTATGTACAGAGCTGCATTTTTGAAACTTTGATGCGTGACGATTTGATCAGTGATTTAAGGAAAGTAGAACAAATATTTCTATGGCTAAGACTGTTTACTGGTATAGCTACCCTATGGGCTATAATGATTTGAAGTTATTTTCTAATACTACTTTAAAATAGCCATACATTTCCTGATTTTATTTGTAATTTTAAGTGTTTTACCTGGATCTGCTGACTTCTGATGTATAGTAATACTAAGCGTTAAATGAGTCAATTGAGTCAAATAAGAGTAATAAGTCAAATAAGTCAATTGAATGGCTGTTCAAGATGATATGTGTAAATTGTTCAATTTAGTAATGAAATGTTTTATTTATAAAAATTTCATAAAGTGTAATTTTCTTAGTGTCTTTTCTTCAGAATGTCCACTGACAGTGGACAAAATTAGTATAGGAAGGAAAACAGTAACTTGTCTAACTTCAGCTACGTAGGCACATTAACCAAAACTTGATGGTACCTACCTGTATAATTAAATTGAGTAATAGTAGGATGAAAACAGTGATATACCTGTTAAACTGGTGTATGAGTTATCAATCGTCAGGCTCTGACCACAATTAATTCAGTCCCTGCCGTTTCCATCAGTCCCTGCCTCTGGCAGTTGTTATTTTTTTGATTACTAGGCTAGTTTTCTCGGTGACTTCGCTTGTTCGGTATGGCTGAATAGATCCGATGGTCTTTAGTGTTGAATGTGATATAGAATTATTGGAAACGGTGGATCACTAAGGGTGATTTGAAAAGTGTAGGGGATTTCGCTCATTTCGCTTGGCTTTCTCTCTGTGGGATGAATAGATGCGATGGGATTTAAATAGTCCGGGGAAAACGGGGAAAAATCCCGTTGAAATCCGACGTGTGTAGGGGATGTCTCCAACGCCAGAATCGATACTTATGGATGAGGCCCACAGCAAGAACGCAATTCTTTTTCGAAAATTTGCTTGAAAAAATATAATAAGAAATTCGTTAGGATTGTTATTGCTTTTCAGCTGCCTGATTTGAGTCATTAATTGGAAAATGATATTGGAGGGTGCTCTGGATTCATTCGGTTCCAAAACGAGAAATGGAGGAGCCGCGAGTAATGATGGGCTGTTTGGGTTAATGGAGTAATGCTCATAGGGGCAAGGAGAAGAGCCTCATCAATAAGTGAGAAAGTGGGGAAGGGGCCGGAGGATTTGGGGAAAAGGGAAGGGTTTTGGGTTTGAGTGGAGTAGGAGTGGAAGGGGGCCTTAAGAAGGAACGCTGTGCGGTTCGGAACCTCACTCCCCCGTCAAGGAACTGTTCTCAAGGAACCGTTCTCACGACCCTGATCACTTATGTATGTCCCTTCCATGAAACACTGACTGATTCCTCCTCGGTCCCTTTTCCGTTCTTCTCCCTGACCTTTATCTCAACCCGCCATCCCTTCGCAGACACTCCCAAGCCCTTCGCCTCACTTTCACTCCAGTGTCCCTTGCGGCCCTTTTCAAAAGGATTAATAAATGAAGGACCTGTTCCCTCTTCCCTTCCATTCAGTGGGCTTCTTCAGTCCATTTCCAAGTCCCTAGAGCGTACCTAGAGAAACCCAAAGCGATCAGTGCTTCTTTTTATTTCTTTCAACCCATCTCAGTTCAAAACCTAATAAAATTCTGTTTTTACTGCTTCCGCACTATCAAGATTCAGTAGACATTCGGCTTCCAACGATTTTCGTGAATTTAACGTAACAATAATATTGTTTTTTCTCTACTCGCGATGCATTTCTAATATTACCATTCGACTACAACGTTTAAAATTGGACAATTGATTGAAATAAAATAACTGATAATCACGGTAAATATAAAATAGGTTTCATTACAAGTTTGAAAGCAAGTGGGAAAATAAATTTATTCTCAAATCCCAGGCATCAAAGGATTAAGTACATATTGAAACTCCTGTAGACACCCAACTTCAAACTATTTTATTCTATCAAAACGTTCCATAAATCCACCAAGATCAGTTTACTTGTACCATCTGAATATCCGACCAAGTAGCTATGTGCAGCAATTATGTAGGATCATCCCTAAATGATTCTGATCCCCCCTGATTTCTGGAATTTTTTATCTG
Organism: Adelphocoris suturalis; assembly: GCA_030762985.1. Classification (NCBI taxonomy): domain Eukaryota; kingdom Metazoa; phylum Arthropoda; class Insecta; order Hemiptera; family Miridae; genus Adelphocoris; species Adelphocoris suturalis. The sequence continues at coordinate 57,047,399 of CM061047.1, read as the reverse complement.
AACCAATATCGTCTAAAAAAGGGAAGATTTTTCATTAGAAACTGATTAATTTGATTTAATCAATAAATTAGGTAGGTACCTATTATCAGATAGGGAAATACAAATTATCCTATATGGTTCTGATCAGATTCTGTTCTGATCAGATTCTGTTCCTATATGATTTTCAATGATGTAAAACAATTCCATTTAATTCCATCTGATTCGAATTCACATAATCGATGAATTTATCAGTCAAAACTTTACATACACCAAAGTCTTAGCACATTCACTATATGTTACATGAAAAAAAGAAATATATATAAATATATATATATATAAATTATATATATATATCAAACTGGGAAATAAAATATGAAATAACATACTGTTTCAATATGTCTTCTTTCCTCAAGCTTTACTGTTTATTGAAAAAATATGAGTGGTAGGAAATTTTGCAATTCACTTTATTTTTTGATATATAATCTGAATGCTTGATAAGGGTATGCATTGAAAAACTTTGAGAATTAGTCATGGCAATGCTTAGTTCATCAATACCTACCTAAAAATTCGTATTGGATTATGCATCAGAATTTTACGTAACCATAGTCCGTTATCGTATTTTACTTGGGAAATGTCGTGCTACCGATATATCTAGTTTTTTTTTTTTTTCTTTCAAATTTCTATGAAGATTGTACAATTTGCAGCACGTTTAGAACTGAATTTAGAAAAGAATGAATGAAATAGAATGTACTTAGAAACTGTGAAATATCGCACTGTTTCGATACGGCTAATTTCCTCATGCTTGACCGTTTACTAAATAATTTTAGTGAGTAGATAACGTTGCAAAAGTCTATAATATGAATGGTAGATAATGGTAGAAATTTAAAAATTAGGAAAAGTGGTCATGACAACGGGTAGATCATCAATAGCTTCGAAATTCGTACTCGACTATCCTCAGAATTTTAATTATAGTTTCCAATTTTGTACTTGGGAAATTTCCTGCTAGCTTTCCTGCTTGGGAATATCAAGTTTTTCCAGATATCTATGAAGATTATACTATATGCAGGTCAATGTAGAGCAATGTCTCTCCATGTATCTTCTTGCACGAAGCGTAAACGCGTTTGTTTCTGTAACATTTTATCGTATTTCGATAAGCAGAACCAAATTTTGCGGTTTCGGAGGAGTAGTGAGTACAGAATTTGGTCCATAAATGAAAATAATATATTATATATTGTAAACGTGTTTTTGACCCTTTGAAACGCAAGGAAAATGCACCCCCACCCTTAAGTGCCGCCGTGCTGACTGCTGTAATAATTACTCCCTTTTCTACGAAGACTTGGGTAAAAACCAATACCGAGAGCAATACCAATGTATTGAAAAGCGACATGAGATGCATTGTATTACATCGTTTTCAGTGCAGTGGAGGAGTTCCTGCTCATTTCATGAAAACGCATCAATTATAATGAAAAGCGTAACAGTGCATTATGAGTTGTTATGTTCTTGTTGTTTGAATCAGCGGTGACTTTATGATTGTGAAATCATTTTCTCCGAACCGATCAATGTTTAGTACGAGCAATGAGTCGGAAATCCGTCAATTTTCCAACCGATGAGCTCGAACAAGGGACGAATGAGGCGGCAAACGATTTTATCACACTGGGATTGATCGGCATGAAATGGAGAATGAATTAGGTCGCCGCATTATTGAAACCACGGAATGAAATAGTCCGCGGAGCATCAGAATGACGGAGGGCGTCAGCTGGGAGTAGAATCACGCGAAAACCAACTTACGCTTTGATAAGTGTCACGGTTGTCTCCGGCCTTCTCGTTTCGATTCGACAATACGGTTTTATGGTGGATTGTGAAAAACAATTTACCGTAAGCCACACTACTTCTGAATAGATCTCACTCATCAAACATGTGAAAATCAAAATGTAAATCAAAAGAAAAAACAAATTCACCAATTGAAGGGGTAACTTTTCCCCTTCGTATATAGGGACTAATGGGACGGAGTATATATATATATGTATATATATATATATATACATTATACCTACATGAAAAAGCTTTAGACTCTAGGATTCGTTTCAGAATTACTCAAAACGAATTTCAATGAAGACATTTTTCAAACATTTTAATTCTAAAATTTTCCGAGCCATTGCAAAAGCTTCATTTTTTACAAAAATTCACTAAAAACCATAAAGAAAACTACTCATCATAGAAGAGTGCGGTTGATACCGAAATTCTTGGGATGGAATCTTCTTCCTCTTGAAAACTGTTAAAACACCTTTTTTGTACCCGTGGGTGTGAGTTTAAATTATAGAGTTCGGCTTTACATTTCAAAATAGTTATTATATCATTTCAAGTGCGGATCCGTGTAAACACGTCAACGATAATTCCTTGTATAAAAGGAGGTATTCTGCCTCCTCGATTTTCAACCAGATTTCCCTTTAAAATGCACTGCTTTCCTCTTCCAAAATTGTTGGGACTAAGGATTAAAAACTAAGGGAATTCACCCAATCGATATCAGCCCTCGCATGTCCCGGAGCCAATTTCTGCCAAACATCCGTGGCATTTTCATTATTTTGCATATGTAATCAACATTAAGTTGGAGAGTCGTGAGATACAGGTGCTCGACACCCAGCTCCGTGAACGACACATAGTTGAGTGTTTTCTGTGGAATTCTGAGCTTGCTCAAGAAAAATCTTAGTCAAATCTCCACTGAGTAAATCTGTTCTTAAATAACCCCAGATCTGAGAAGCATGTTTAAGTAAGGCCATTATCACCGATTTGAAAACCATGTATTTAGCTGACGAGGGGATAGCACATGAGAAAATCGGCTTGTACCAAATGCCATTAATGCCTGCTCTCATCATGGAACCCTTTCTGGTCAGATGAGAATTGAGCAATGAAAATGAATTACTGTGTATTGTGTTTTTACTGGAACACAATTCTGAAAGTTTGCAAATGATATATTTTAAACCAATTTAAGAAATATGAATCATTGCTTTAACATTTTCAACGTAAATATTCACTGATGTTATACAATTTTCATGAACAAAGTACTTGATATTGTTGAAGGTGCGTTACCCGTCATATATCATGGAAACCTAGGGTGAACTGATTTCATTCACACATATTATCATTTAACAGCGCGCGTCGGGGGGTAGTAGCCTCTTGGAGTAATGTACTTGAGCCGGCCTATGCTTTGCATACCTAATGCGCAGTAATAAACTACAAGCTCCAGAGAACTCCGTCCGCTCTAAGCTTACTCAATAATGCACACATCCTCGGTTCGATTTCATCGTCCCAGCTTCCATCAAACTACAGGAAATATAGTATCCAAATGCATTATAGAACGGTTGTATTGAACCCAGACGTATGTGATTTGAGTTGGAGAAGACCCAATTATGGGAACTGTTTTCAAACAAAACACTCAAGCTTGATGGGGAAACTGCACCCGTCACTCAACTGGTAAATGGACAGTGGTATTGAGCGAGAAACGCTACCGCTATCAGTTACCGCACTCTTGATATGCAGTTTGTTATACGCTCCTAGTATGTACGAGCATCACATATTTTAAAATAAATTAGAGGTTCTTATACTACAGCACAATGTGTGTCACAAAATAGTCGAAACTATTGATTTCTAGATGAATACAAGAAAACAGTAAAAACCTATCGGATTTGTGGATCCCTTGAATACGTTTTTCATATACCCATATCTGGCATACGTCCTACGTTTTTACACCTTTTCACATTTGCATTTAACAAGCTGCACACGCAATAACTGAACATCAAACTCATGACATCCGCTATGGAGTTGTCAACACTATAATTTGATGAGTCTTGTCTGATGAGTGATGTAAATCGGTCGCCTGTACTGTACGATACAGGTAACTGATTTCCAAAATCAAAAACCACGAACCCTCTAGTCCTCCATCTCCACCCCAAGTTGTATACATGTTAGTACGCTTTATGCTACGTCTCAAATATATCTGATTTATTGACAGAGTTCGGACTCGTTTCCTTGATTACATTGGATAAATTTATCATTAAATCCAATCGCTCCAACCTGCTAAACTATGAAGCCAATAATTCAATCAAACCTCTTTGACTGCGAAAGTTTTCTTTGGAGGTATCATTTCCCCGGAGTCTAATACCAGCCGTCTTGGCAGGTTTGGGGTCGAATGAACGATGAAGTGAAATTGCAGGCCGCTCGCTGGAAGAAGTTCAGCAGTCGAGCGGAGTCATTGTCACGGTGTGTTTTGACTCAAGTGAGTAAGGGTGAGAAAAATGGTTTGTCAGGGAATGTGATGTTCACAGTTTCGACTCGAGGGAGATTATATTTAATTTATTCGTATTATCGATCTTCGGTTACGGTGACGCCCAAGAATACTTGATACTTCGACAGAGTTTGAACTCGTTTCCTTAAATTACAAAGGAGAAATTTGTCAGTACTGACAACGCTCCAACCAGATGAGCCATGAGGCCGACTTGATCAAACATCTTTGACTGCGGAAGTTTTCCTTGAACGTAACATTTACATGGTCAGTTCTTGTCAAAATATAATTCCTCAGCTTGCAACAAATTTTCGTTTATCTAGGGCTTAGATTTCTCTATTCAATAAACTGAAAGTTGGATAGAACAGAATAACATGGGTGGTTTGGGTCTGCTGTATAATTCCACTTACACGCATTGTATGGAGTTGGTACGTATCTGTGACGGTAGAGACGCGTCTTTCGGGAATCATTCCGTTCTTCGAAGGAACGAATATCTATGGTGTTTTGAGGGAAACTTACATTTAGGGAATATGTGTGGAAACAATTTGTAAGGGTTCAAGAATGAGTGAGAAAGAAGGGAAGCGGGAAGAGAGAATAGTATGGGTGATTGATGGTTGAGAGACAAGTGAAGGAGGATCGATCCCATGGAGAAGTCGTTCAAAGTCGATGGTGGGTAGAGAGACAGTGAAGGGGGGAGGGGATGTGCCATTAAATCAAAATGGTCGTGACAGGGAGATGTTCGGATTTTTATAATAACAAGCTTGTTGGGACGGGTTAGTGCGAGGCGAAGGCTGGGCGGCAGAGGGGTTGGAATGGTTGAGCCGTAGGTTGAGGGATGAGCGGCGGGGCGTCATTTGTCTAGAGGAGACCTGTCACAGGCAAGCGAGGACTCTACAATGTGCGCCGCCACACCCCTAATCATCGGAGACCCCTCTCCTCTTACTCTCCTCTCACTCAAACTTATTCACTCACACTCCTTCCAAAAAGCCCCCTTCAAACCACCCTTTACTTACGTCAATAGAGGTAAACCTCCTACTCCTTTAGTAAGTTTACTTCATCAGTTGCAGGTACCCAAACGTGTCAATTTCTAAAATTTTACCGTTTCACAAATGGACGAAAAGTGTGCTTATTTCAAATAGTATGATCTAAATTGTTGTTCCTATAATTCATGGATATTAATTTATCAGTGGTTGTGGATTGGTAATATAAATACACGGCATTGAAATTATAATAAATTATGTAATGCCTATCCTACTCTTCGTTCACCTAAACTCATTCACTCCTTACCTTAAGGACTCACTCATACTCTCTCCAGAAAGCTCTCCCTCTAGCCATCCTTCAGTTACTTCAATAAAGTGAACCCAGGAGGAAGTAAGTACACTTCAACAGTTGCAAGCAGCTAAAAGTGTTAATTTCCTTAGTTTTCCGTTTTAAAAAGATACGAAAACGTGTCCTCATCTCAAATAATATGAATAAAAATGTCGATGCTGTTCGCCATGGGATGGGTTCACAGCAGTGTTTTTAGTTCGGTAAAGATTATTATATGGTATTGAAATTGTCATTTTTCTGCAATATCATGCCGGTTATTGTGTCCTATTTTTCTCTCACTCATCTATCTCATTCAATATTACCGTAACCTCCACTCATACTCTTTCCAATAAGCCCTTCCTCAAACCACCCTTCCTTACTTCAATAAAGGTAGGTAACCCTTCTAATCCTACGTGCAGTCCACTCCATAAGTTGCAGGTACAAAAAAGTGTCAATTTCCAAGAAGTTTGGTGTGCACATTTCAAACAGTATGAACATGGTATTGTTCCTATTCGTTTTTTTTTTTTTTTTTTTTTTGCATTGGTTGTGGGTCGATAAACCAAAAAGACGATGCTGAAATTATCACATATTATGTAATGTCCTAAAGGTGCTGCTTGTATGGTCACCTGAGGGACATTTGAGCTGCTATTCAACAATTAACGCCTTAACGTTTTTCAATGTGAGGTGGTTTTGCAGATTGCAATTTTTACTTAGGGTTCTTCTTACACTGGGAAAATGAGAAAAAATTATTCTAGTATCCGCTGCTAGAATTCATAGTAAAGAGATACACACTTCCAAATACTGGCAGAACGTATTTTTGTCTTCTAACTGTTTATATTGCTTCTTAATGAATCCAATGATTTTGATTATTCACATACGAATTATTTTTAAATTATTGCGGGAAAAAAATGTCCATGCGTTCATACTACAAACTTCCAAGTAACACCTTTACAAGTTGATTGCATTGTAGGAGAGTAGAGTGAATCCTTGAAGCAGATGTGTTTCTTCATAAATTTTGGATACAGTCATGAATTCTAGTCACGGGTTGAATAACGAAAATAACCTGTAATTTCATGAGGAATGGGAGGAGAAAGATTGACTTCATCCGTCGTACAACTTTTGATATCTCTCACCTTTTAGGAATTCGGAATAGGCGGCTCCAAAAACTTAGGCCGCGTACTGGCTCTTTCGGTCCGTTGGTCGCCGGAGGGGTTTCTGCAGCAAAGAAAAGAAAAAAAATATCTGGTTCTCAAAAGCTGCAGGGTTTGGAGAGCCACCTTCAAAAGAGGCTTCTTTCCGTACGGTGCCTCGGGAAATTTGCTCTTTCAAGAACTTGAAGCTTTTCAGAGGAACTACTTTGAAAAACTGTTGCCACCTCTCGGCCGACCCCTTTCATTAGCGTTGAATCCTTGATAGCTCGTCTTTCTTTAGGGGGACTAGTAGCCCTTCCTACTCATAGCCCTTTCTAACCCTCCCAGACCGAACTTCTTCTACGAGTTTTTAACCTTCAACTCTTCCCAACCGCATTGCCTTCCTTCTTTGGGGGTCCTTAGGCCTGTTCTTCAATAGCCGCTATAGAGACTCATCAGCTGGAACTTGGAGTGACGGTAAGTAACCGTTGCCGGTCGTTTGAGAAGTATCTCGCTGTTTTTTTCGCTGAACACCGTAAAAGAAACTTCTAAGCCTCAAACTGTGTCGGACTACGGGAGTCTTCTGAAGTGGCATGGTACTGGTAAAAATGACGTAAAAGACTTTACTCTAGAATTCATTGTCTTGTAGGTATAATAAAAGTAGCACATCATCCAGCTGAATCGCATTAAACATTGAGGAAAATTATAAATTACTATGATTAAAATTATTCTGATAATAGCTTTTGACTAGAGGGACTGATTCTTCTGGCGTCCTGAACCTGTTCCCATGTGGGTGTTCCCCTCACTAACACCTTCAATTTTAATTGACATAAATAAATTGTTGAGATTTGCACTTGAGGGTGAAATTGTGCGTGAGTCTGACTGCAACTCCTTGACTATTAAAAACCCTAGTTAACTTTGGATATCAAGGAAGAGGATGGAACTGAATTTGTCCAATTGAGTACATGTAGGATGGTGCGATCCGGTACTTTTGCCCTGTTGGCGTTGGTAAAAGGATAAAAATGTGCCCCAAAAGGAATACACACAATAAGAGAAAATAAAATAGTACTTGAAATTTGAAATGCGAATAAATGAAATTAAAAGCTCTGCTCTGCTGAAAATTTTTTAAATCGAAATACAGTAAAAAGGTAAAATATGTAAATATAGAAAATGTAATTAAAAAGGCACTAACTCTGATATGGAAGTACAAAATTAAGAAATGAAACTGGAAAAATAAAATTGAAAAGAAGAAAAAGTAGAAATGAAGATTCGAATAATATAGAAGAAGGTCATCTGCAGAAAGCTTCTAGGGACGGGGTCGGCTCTCGCGTTATATTGATGAATCTACACAACTTGAAGTAATATTAACGGGCCATGACATAAAAGTAATTTACTTACCGTCTTACTGGTTCATATTCGATGCTTCCGTTTAAACGTTTCTATCGAGGATTCGTGAGCATCTTTCCGAAGTGAGGTTACTATCCATATCCACTTTCTCTTACAAATACACTCAGAAATGAGTCGTTGAGTACACACTCGGTGTAATTTATGATTACACGTCCAATTGTCCGGTCTCCAGATACGAAGGAATGGTCGTTGGTATCGGCTGAGAACCAGGAGTATATAGTTGATCTCAGTTGATTCTAGTCGTTTCTAAAATCCATATATAGGAGCATAGATGTAAAGTTTGTCCCAAAAATCTGTAATTTGGTCTTCCTACTGAGTTTAGAGGATCGCCAGACTATTTTCGGAGAGGCAAACGTTCCCATTGTTTTATTAACCCTGCTTCTAATGTTCAGATGCTCGCCACCATCAGCCGCTACATGACTGCCAAGACAGGTGAGCACCTCGACCCCCTCATTCTAATCGTTATCTATCGTGGAAACTTTTTCTCGCAAGACTTCAGTCTTTGAAGCATCTGCTGGCCCACTAACCCTTGCAGATAATCAAATTTACTGCTCATTTCATTTCGCCGTTGAAGAGAGAAAAATATCATTCGCATTGTCGATGTGATTAAATGATCCATTTTCGAATGAGGCGGGGGCCGGATTTTACATACATCCAATATAAAAGTAATGAATTAATCTTTAATCAAGTAGAGTGATATAAAAAGCTTACCTATAAAATAAAGAATTTCCTTTATTTTCCCCTAGGTATTTTTCATAACACCATGAATAATCAAAATTACAAGACCATGCATCGAAAAACCCACGTTCATTAAAATTGCCCTTATCAACACATTTAGATGCGGCAATTCGATACCTCCGGCACGGAATTCTTAGATGAATCGTTATACAGTACAGTACAGATGTGTTAGCAAAGTAGACACACTCTCCTATAATTTTGTTGAAGGCGAAATAGTGATGCAGTTCCAGTTTCTTCATCAAACTACACTGTACAAAGGTACAGCTACAATAATCATAGTTCTAGTTAATTTTAGTGCCAGTTTATTTCATTTTTTAAAGAGAGTACCTATTCATCTAATAGGTAGTTAACTTTTAAAGAAAGCAGTGAAACTGTTCCGATTCCAATTACCCACATTAATCACGGTGAATACAGGAGACATCAATTTATTCCAAGGACACAGCCTTCCTCCTCGGGAATGTACTTTTTAGGCCTGTTTGGCATTGTCGCTATAAATACTCGTTACCTAACTGGAAACTAGGAGTGACGGTAAGTAACCGTTACTAGTAGTTGGGGAGCGTCTTGCAGTTGTTTTTCGCTGAAACTCGTAAAAGAAACTTTGACGCTCATAAAAAGGCAGACCTAAAAAGTTTCCCTATGCATGGAGGACCTTGTAATGAATTTTGTTTATCTTCTTTGCGCTTGTGAAACAACGCTCCGGTTACTAGCAAAACCATATATTACATTGAAAACCGTTAAAATTGAAATTGACTCACACAGAATGTTATCAAACTCGATCTTTCCTGAATATGTCCATGATCAATTGGATTAGATTATCGAAATTTTGTTAGATGAACAGTCAACAACAAGAACAGAACGAACAGGTGAATAGGGAGACGAACAGTATGTGACAGTTCAGTGACGAGTATTGTGGGAGCCCGATCTGGTGGGGAGGACCAATGACTTTCGTCATTGCCTTAGAAGGTCCATGTCCTGTTATGTCGTTGACTAGTACTGTAAATATTACCGATGTTCCTTGTCGGAAGTTAGTCCTAGTTTTCTCACGTTCATCAGATGAGCCGGAGCAAACTCATAGAAAGAAAACTCATCGAACATCTTAACTCGAGACTTTTTGATGAGTTTTCTCATGGTGTGGGACACTAGTCGGAACTGAATGGATGGGGAAGTCGTCAAAAATATCAAATCAAATATTAGGACATAAATTGGAAAGATGCAAATTATTTTTGATGAGTTTCCTCTTACTCGTAGAAGCTAATCGAAAACTAGTCATGGAGATTCATCGAAAGGAAAGTCATCGAACCACCCTAAGGGTCTATGCTACATGTATCGTACCTGTACTTGCGCTGGCAAGGACTCCATTAATGACCCATGCTGGTAAACCCAAAATTGCTGACCTTCACACAAAAAACGCAGGAAAGTGGCACGATCTATCGCACTGATTTTCAGTTTCTTCCTGGCCAGATTGGGATATTTCTTGGAGCCAGCAAAAATAATGAGATAATCTCAAACATGCGCGCCCAGGTACGGGCACAATCCAAACGGAATTTTCGAGCCGATACCGAAGAATATTGTCAAACTTGTCCGATGGTTAGCTCGCAGGTTGTGGCGGGGAATCTCGGTAGGGTTTCTAACCCCTAATTCCCTCACTCTGTGTATAGTTTGGTGGTCTGGATTCTTGAAAACTCTCATCTCAAAAACACATAACATCAAGTAGTCAATCGCTTAGTAAAAATTCAGATTAGTAGGGCATATAAGTAGTTCAGAATGATGTGTATAGTTCGGTGGTCTAGATGCTAGCAAGCTTGCACCCTCCCACCACATTGTAATAACCATCGGACCAGTTCGACAGTTACCACTGTAATCCCTCACGCTGGCAACCGGACCAGTTCGACCTTACCATGTTCACATGGACTGAAGTTAAAATCTTCAAGGCGTACTTCGAAAAAAAAAAAAAAGGAAAAAAATCAAATTCATCGACTTGCTCTCGAGTCCAAATCCGATCATATAGCCCCTCATAAGGGTGTATGAGCTAACTGATTTAATAGTACGATATTTCTACCTGTATTGTTTGTGGAAACGTGTATATTATGCAATATATAAAATTAAATCAATATTTAATTTCCTATAGGTAACGTACACATTATGTATCCTATCATGTGACTGGGTTTATCTTTCAAAATCACTCATCTTTCATGTAGTAGCGAGAATCTGTTGTTCCAGTATACAATCTTGGAAGGTAATAACTGCGTGCAATTTACACGTAATAACGTGCCTATACATTTAATAACTGTGAAAAAATTGTATACTAGAAACGATCTTTTTTGTGTTATCAGATAGACCAGGTAGTAATAAGTTTAACCCTGAAGAACGCCATCCCAAAGAAGGTATATAGTCTGATCTATAAAGGGGGTTTTGGCGAGGTATTCAAGAGGCCTTGAGTTGTATTAAGATTAGGTGTTTTGTGGTTGACATAAAGGTAACAAATTTCCAATCAACCGCATTTCGATACTTTTGATTTATTCTTTAGACACTTGGCCTTTTCTTCTCGTGAAAGAAAAGACCAATTTTATGAAAACTATTGGAATGGCTGCTCATTTTCCCCCTCAAACCTCTTCAGGTGGTGAAGGTTTGACCACTCATATTTCGGAAGACAAATAATCATTTGTAATAAATCAGGTCTGGAGAGAGAGAGAGAGAGAGAGAGAGAGAGAGAGAGAGAGAGAGAGAGAGAGAGAGAGAGAGAGAGAGAGAGAGAGAGAGAGAGAGAGAGAGAGAGAGAGAGAAAGAGTATAAATTAGTTTTAAAGAAAAAAAGTGCTTTACAGCGAACCCTTATTATAGCAAAGCACCCAAATGAGTAAGCTGAGAGAGCTTGCATCGACGCGTCAAATAGTTTTTCGTGGAAAAATTCTGCTTTTGGTTTCCCTTGAAAATTTGATGTTTTGTAGTAACGTCATTGCTTCCCACGCCAACCGCTCATCCCAGCCAACCAATCTCAGCTGGTGCTAAAATTCCAAAGGTCACCCATTCCTTCTCACGCGCTGTATGACAAAACGTGTCGGATCGAATACTCAAAGTAGTCGTGGTTTGGATACCGAAATTGAGATAAAATGTGCACTCGAACCAACTGGGATACCTTCGCAACCGAAATAATAATACTTTCAGAAAACCCACAGCGTTTTCAATCAAGAGCGTCTTGATTGAAATTTCCCACTCCCTACACGTGGCCCGAGGAGGGCGCTCGGATTTAACAATGAAAGACCTGGCATCTACAGTTACGCGGCTCTTCCATTTCGACCGACCATCTCTTTTCAGTCTAATGCAATAAGACCAAAGTAAATATTTGCCTCTAATCAGAGCGAGTACGACGTAGCTGCCGGCGGCAATGGCAAGAAACGTGAATGGCACTTTAATACGAGTCTCTCCTTAATCGAGTGAAACCTTAATGTTTATTTTTTTCTTTTTTTCCTGAGTAGAAAACCTCACTACGTACCAGAGTATTGGGGGAAGTATTCGCTTCTTTCTTTTCATTTTGTGCGTCCAATTTTCCATGATGGAGAAGTTTCTCTTCGCTCTCCTTTCCATAAGGTTTTCCTATTCATAACAAACCTCAAGATTTTGGACTGGAGTAAACTCCTCTGCGAAAGTTTCCTTTGAGTTATTCCTCGTTTTAATATTCCAATTATGAACTCTTATAACATCGATCTGTGGAAACCCCCTCCTCCCGTAACCCTTCACCATTCATGAGGAGAGTTTTTAAGTGAGAAGTCCCAATAGAATTGGAGATAGTGAGGAGTGCCTAGCCTTGAGATCTGAATGCGACGTAGTGCCCCTAGATCAACATGAGATCTGATTGCGATTTAGTGCCCTCGAGAATTTTCATCTTCGTAAGTGGCTTTTCAAAATCAGGTGTGTCCTCTTAGCGCTGAGATGTGAACCGTATGATACTGAATACCGGAGCTGTAAAATATTTAGTAGTAGGTACGAGCGCATTGATTGAGAATACGTTTCATTTCAGTTTCTTTTCTGCGTTTAGTTGCACAAGTCTTACCTGGGGAAGGTGTTGAAGATGGATCAGTCACGCCTCCCCAAAACTGTGGCTGTAGAAATGGAGAGGACGTTCTGGTTTTCCGAAACATTATGCTTCGCTTCATCTCAAGCACATCACTCCACCTGTCCACTCCACCTGTCCACTCCATCACTCCACATATCCAAGCCTTGAAGACGGACATGGATCGGCTCATTACCTATATCAGTTAATTAAGAAAATCAATCTTCATTTCACGCTAGAGATGAAAATTCACCTTTTTTTCATTGTAACAAGAGCTCGATCGTGAGGTTAAGTGTGCAACTTTGTTTAAAGATGCTGGTATTCCCCTGCAAATTGCTTGTTGGGCATTCAAGATTCGGAATGAGTCCCATAGTCAGAATACTGAACCCTATGATACTGATCAGGCCGATGTTCGTTATGCAACTAACACGCACGGGACAAGAGAGATGTGTACCACTTCTTTAATAGATGTCCTGTACTCTAGGAGTTTCGGCGCACAGCATTCAATCGGGACGTTTTGTGTAACGATGCTGCAATCCAGATTTTGAATAGCCCTGATTGGAAGAGGATGAAATTATTCTGTAGGCCTGCATGGCACTACCAGGAATTCCTCGCCGATGATTTTAATATCTAATTATAGACATTTTAAGAGGTTGTGTTGACACTGGGAATGAAGTGATTTTAATTTTGTAATTTTATACCCACCTAATTTGTACTTAGTTTGTAGTTATCTTTATTTAAAGAATGACCCCAACTTCCTTCAGACGGGTTTCAATTGCTCTTTTGCTTATTATTATTATTATTCTATTCTATTTTATTTTATTTTATTTTTATTTTTTATTATTTTTTTTTTTTGCTTAAATTTTAAATTGTACCTTAACTGTAAGATTGTTTATAATAAATATATACTTTTTCTTATTTTTCTTTTTCTTCTTCTTTTTCATTTTATAAAGAATTTCGAAGATTTATGTAAGTTAGAAGGAAAAACGTGGGTAAGTCTGATATATGATAGAACTATCTTCTACCTCTTAAATTGCGTCTCCATTAAATGATCGACGAGCTATTAATTTTAATGTATAAATAGGTATAATTATAATGGAATAATTTCAAGAGCTCAGTTAGTTGATTAGTGGTTCACCATTTGTAATTATACGATAGGTACCTCACCCACAGGGATCCAGTTCAAACGTTAAGTATTTCGGGTTGAATAGGAACAAACTTAGATACAGAGCTCACCATTTGTGCTTGGAATTTCAGCTCCATAAATTGAATAGTGAATATGATCGAAATTACCTACAGAGCTCACTTAGCTGATTAGAGTGGACCACCAAGTTGTAACACTCTGAGGGGCCCCGTTCAAAATTACGGTGTCGGCTTGAATAGGAACAAAATTAGCTACTGAGCTCCCACCGCTGTTTATAGTGGTTCATCGATTACTTATAGTAGTTTTTAGTGGTAACCAGTGAATTGTCCGGGTACCCGAGGTATGTCCCCTTTCCAGTCGTTTGTTCCGTCAATCAAGAACCATAATACATCTAAATGCTCGTGTTAGCTGCTGTACAGTTTCCTGTTGTTGTTCTCGGTCCCGCGTTAACATGAATATAAAGTTTGCCCCATTCCTCGGGGTTTGCCAGGTTCCCGTGATTTGTCTCCTTACCAGTGATTTGTTCCGTTACAAGTCGTTTGTTCCATTACAAGTGGTTTGTTCCGTTACAAGTGGTTTATCCCGTTACTTATAGTTCATCCAGTTACCCTTGGTTTGTCTGGTGATTCAGAAACTGTTGTCCTGTTCGTGCTAACGTACCTACAATGCAGCAGTACGTACCACTTTAAATTCTTACAATATATAGGTTTCAAGTTCAGTTAATCTTCAATAGTTGCTTCACTTATTCACGTAGCAGTAACCACTTACTTAGTGGTTTCGTCTGATATCAATCAGGTGCTAGAAAAGATCGGTGCTGTTTCAACACAATTACAACATTTTAGAAGGGGAAACTGCCATTTTCGGTTAGAAGGAGTGGAGGAAAATAAAATTTACAGAAATGATTGATCATTTGCCGAAAACCCATTTTTCTAGCCGTCCTCGACTAATGGAGCTACCAATTAAGATCGGGATTCATATATATATATATATATATATATATATATATATATATATATATATATATATATATATATATATATATATATATATATATATATATATATATATATATATATATATATATATATAATATCGTAAGGAATTTTAATGTTGTAATGGTCATTCAGCGGTTCCAGGTTGTTGTTGTTTTGTTCTGGTATTCTTGAAAATAGAAAGCAGAGATCTGATAGTGTGGCTTCCATAATTTCGCTCGATATAGAAGCAATACATGATTTACTTAGGAATGTCTTGAATGGGATGCTGTGATCGTTAATGGAGGATTGCAAGTACGTGAAGGAAGCCAACGGTCGGCTAAGTCAGTGATTGGTTGGCTGATGCTTGAGGGAAGGGGTGGAAGAGAAAGACGGGAAAATATACTATAAGAGGAAGAGAGAGAAGAAGATAGTGATTCTGAGTGACTCGAGGGAGAGAGGAAGGAATTATGGGTTTAGATGGTAGTGAGGGGGTTGGGAGGAAATCCTCTCGATTACAATTCATTCCATGATGAGGAAAAAGAGGATACCGCCCCGAAAGACTGAGGGTTGTTTTATTTCCGGTGAAACGAACGTCAGAGGGCGGTTGGGGGTGGAAAGGAAAAAGAGAAGAAATGTTACGATGGTTCAGGGTTGTAGGTGGTGGGGGGAAATAAAGAAAAACGAAAAAACCCGGAACGGCAAGGGAATGATAAGGGAAGGCAAGGGAAAATGGTTGTAAGTTGGTGGGAGACTGAGGAGGGGCCAATTTAGACAGGGGAAAGAGGTTTAGGGGTGGGATAGGTAGTAAAAACACTGGAAGAGCGGATGTAAATAGGGGTTGTACCGGAAGGGGTGAACGACATGGGGGTTGGTTTATTCTACTACTAAACCATCCCCCCGATTCGAACCCTCGTCCGCCGCCGTCTTTCGCCTTGGGTCACTTAGCTTTCTGATTACCTGACGGACCGTCCACCTGTTCCCTCCCACTTAATCTCGTATTAAACGTTTAGGTCTCCGTTCTCGGATGATACTCCTGGCGGGATTGCACTTTTTGTCCCTCTTGTGCCTCTGCCGGTTTTATCCAGCTTTTTATTGCGAAATATACACCTTGGATTTGCTAAGCCATACACCATAAAGCTCTCCAGTTGTTTCCTATTATTAAACGGCTTTTTAGATGCCCTATGGACGCGAACCAAAACCTCCAAATCCTTCTCAAAGTCAAACTGATGGATATTTAATATATAGACGAATACAATCAGTTTTAAATTGATGCTGACACGGTCTTAAGATGATACGTAAACCATTTGAATAACTACGGCATCGTTTTAACTACTACATCGATCGTGGCAGCTTATTTCTGTTGAAAATCCGAATAAAGCAGAATCTTTGTTATCCGTTGATTGTTACAGCCCCATTTTATAAAAGGCTCGTTGATGAACCACTCATTTCTCAGTAGGTATATTGTAATACAAGACACCGATCCAACCCTTCCGACAACCAAATGGAAGTACAAGTGTGGAAAATCAGTTTTTGTGCGACTACCCCACATCCAAATTTGACGTAGGCACGTTGAGAACTATTATTTAGGTGGTGTCAATCCATTAAGTCAATTTCATAGATATTTAGTGTTAAATTTCATAATTTCATTTTGTTGAACTCGAAGAGATATTACCTCTGTTCCAACAAATAAAGGCGGAAAATTCTACTGATCCTTTTCCATTTATCATGGCTTTATTTTAATCTGAGGAATAACAATGTAAAACGAGTATAATACCCTCACTGTAGTCTGGTAGGACATTTCCTTGAGAAAGAGTTTGCCGTAATCCACACGAAGTGGATATAAACAAGAAAGTGTTCAGAACCACACCATTACATTCTATGGTGACCCATGTGCTTGGTTGATGCATTCGAATGAGAAATTTCTTTGCAACGAACAAAACTTTTTGAATATTCAAATGAGGTGAACAATCATCAATGTGAATCGTAAAATAGACAGATAAATTGCACGCTAACATTTGGGTTGTGCTTATGGTGTAGGAGTGTTCCAACCCTCAGCAGGCAGATAAGTTCGATATCAGGGAAGATGCTTATAGAGAGAGATTATGGAAGAATGATAACCACTCAGTACTAAATAACTGTAGTTTTAATAGTGTTGTTAACGTTATGTTTACCCACACAAATAAGGGGAGTAAAGTGTCCTACCACTCACTGCATAACGACTGACTAGAAACGTGTTTGGTGACGGTGGAGGGAAATAGGCCAATGCCTCAACAGCAAGATTTCGAATGTTCCAGCTGTCAACACAGAAGGATACGGAGAACGAAACAGGAGAATTTTAGTTGGGATGTATAAGGAATTTAGGTGCCCCCCCCCCCCCCCCCCAGAGGTGCGATGGGGGCCTAAATCCTCATAAAAAAGGTAGAGGAGGTAAAGATCATCCCGTCAGAGAGATACCACCCCTACTAATAGCTTTTAATGAGCCATGTTCGGAGTAGATTGGTTTCCAGACACCTGGAAAGCCCATCCAACGCCAAACCCAGCTGCTAAAACATTCGAGACAGGCCGCGACGCCCGTTGTTTCATAAACGGGACGCCGACAGCGCTATCTCTGAGGCCCTGACGGGGCCTCGATGGAGGTAACTATGTTACATTCCTTCCCTTAAAGACATACTTGATTGAAGATCAAGTGTGTTAACTAGGTGGAATAGTTAATAGCTGAGAACTGATGCTCATTCATTCATAAATAGCTGCATTGGCGATTGAGGATGGGAAAAAGATAAATTAAAACGGGATGGATTTTCTCATTGACAATGAATCTTCATAAGACGTATTCATTGAACAATCGGGACAAAAAAACGGAGGGTCAACTATGGAGACCTATACCTTAGGAAAATAAAATTGATATAAATTAATATGCCCAACTTTGGGGACTTAAATTGTGCTCTAACCTGGTAATTGACATAATAGCAATACTCAGGTGGCTAAAAATTGAAAATATAAATGGGGAATAAAAGAGAAATTTTAAGTCAAAGACCAATGAAATTATTTATATACCAAAGGGTGATAATGGGAATTCCTTCTGGAACCCCGGGCCATGTTTCTTCTGAAACATTAACGCCCCAAAAATAGTGGATTGGACTACTAGGCGTCAGCCGTGCATAATCCAAACCACGCTCTGCTACCATATAAGGAATTTAGGTGCCCCCCCAGAGGTGCAATGGGGGCCTAAATCCTCATAAAAAGGTAGAGGAGAGTAAAGAGCATCCCGTCAGAGAGATACCCACTCCTACTAATAGCTTTTAATGAGCCATGTTCGGAGTAGATTGGTTTCCAGTCACCTGGAAAGCCCATCCAACGCCAAACCCAGCTGCTAAAACATTCGAGGACAGGCCGCGACGCCCGTTGTTTCATAAACGGAACGCCGACAGCGCTATCTCTGAAGCCCTGACGGGAACTCGATGGAGGTAACTCTGTAACAAATGATATTATAAACGATTTATACCCATACCCATACCCACAACCCATACCGAAATTAGCAAAAGGATTGTCTCAAAAGATCATCTTGCTGGGATGTCATTAATTTTCTAGCTATCGTGTACCCTCTTATAGTGAAGATGTAAGGGCACCCAAGAATTGGCTCCAAATTGTGATTTATAGCACCAATTAAACAACGAAGTGAATTCACTTCTTCTCGGTAAATTCTCGATCAACAGCGTGATGATGTTCTGATGCAGCTTTATCGGAGCTAATAAACTACTTACGTCATATGTGTATGATCTAGACGTGATGATCATATACATAATATAAATTAAGATTACTGTTAAAGTACCCAATTACACTGAACTGAACAAAATGAACTACAATCTACGTGCTGAGTTTGTGTCATTCAGGCACAAAGTTGAAATTCTAAAAATTCTATCTGATTTGTTATTACGACTATAAATTAACTGGATAAATATATACCCCATGTATGAGATTTCCGTATTGTTAAATTTGTTTCTCGTACTTAGTTCATTCCGTAAGCATGACCTCTCAAAAAGAGATTCCGCCAACAAAATATATGATATTCCAATACGACAGGTTAGGTTCTTCGGAGGGGAGTGTCTGTTGTTCCTACTGTTGTTAATTATCAAATTTCGTTTCGATCATGTCTTCAAAATTCCATCTGGTCGAGCCACGTAAAAAAAAAAAAAAATGTATATATATATATATATATATATATATATATATATATATATATTTTTTTTTTTTTCTACTACACTCTACACTCTACTCTTCATTTTGAAAAAGGCAATCGCCGAAATATTAACAACAATTGTGAGTTTCATCTTTATTTGTGTTTTAATTTTCACTGCACATCTGTGCCAGAAGATATATATATATATATATATATATATATATATATATATATATATATATATATATATATATATATATATATGTTTATTAATTTTGTTAATCACCTCTCCGTGAAAAATTTCCATCAGTTTCCTTTAGTTATTGAAGTCTGATATTTCAATTTGTAGTTCAATCCCTCTACAATATAATCCGATTTGAGCCAATCCAATACCGGATCGCCTTTTCATAGTATTGTGCATTCATTCTCCCACTCTTTTTTTTTTTTCTTCAATGCCTGGGGCAATTTTCGCCGATATTACAAACGCACTGGTACGTGGGGTGGTGGATTCACACATATGTATGTGACTGAAAATATATTACTAATGTTGAATAACAATATATTCCATTCATTTCATATATTAAATGGGGATGGGAATAAAATGTTCTTTTAATGTTACTGTGGAATAAGCACGGTGCTCTTCTGCTTTAGCTCTACATTAGGAACAAGTATTGTACATAACGCAAATGTCATTGTACGATATAATTTCAACAGTATGGCACTCACATAAGAATGGAATTATTTTCTCAAAATTAAATTAGAAAGGGATTGAATAGTCTCACATACTTGTACTGGTCTCTTGTTAAAGTTGTAGAACTCTGCAATAGTACACAATGCAGAGCTCGTGAGTTCTGGTACATACATAGAAATGAAACAAAAATCAGGGAAATAAATTTGAAGGAGATATTTCCCGACTACATTTGGAGAACAAAAATTATGTTTATTGTGTAATAGGTAGAAATTGGGCCGTTGAAGAAGCATCTCATTCCCAAACTCAGTCAAATTGAGTGAGATGATGAGTGCACTGCACTAGGAAACGGCGATCCGAATATTGGCTTGACTTAAATTGGATGATATCATGCATTTTGCTTCAGAATCTGAAAGGCAGCGGAAGCTTTGTTTTCACTTTAGAAATGGAAAACATTTTTGGCTCCAAAATCAAAATTTCTACTCACATTTTGCGTTTCACGATCTCCTGAAAAAATTTGGTTTTGTGTCTGTCTGTCCATCCGTCCGCCTGTCTGTCCACATTTCCTTGTAACAGCCTTAACTTCCACAATTTCGATTGGATTTTAATGAAATTTTCAGGAATAGTGAGGGATTAGCCCTAGATGGTCCCCTACTAGTTTCATCATGATCGAATCAGCGTACGCTCTGGGCATGCGCGAACGTTATTTTCTTGCTACTCTCAAGTCCAACGTTGAAGAGATTTCGGTCAGATTTTCAGGAGGCGTTGAAGCCACGAGGAAGCATTTTGGCTTGGTACCCTATATATACGGAGCGTCTTTTTGGGGGATATTACAAATTTTCGGAGGTCTAGGAGGAAAATGCCGGAATATCTCAGCTGATCAAGAAAGATCCCACCAGTTTGTTCATGTCTTAATCTCTCAGGGAGGTTTTCTACCATACTGAATCTTTTGATGAACAGGAGAGGATTTAGCTCACATATCTGATCAGGAAAGAGCCCCTGAGATTATTCATATATTTATGTCCCACAAAGAGACTTGCAATCAATTTCAACTTCAACTTCCTAGGAGGATTTGTAGCGGTTCTAAAACCCCGAAAGGCACTTTGTCAAGTGAAATGTCGCCTATGTTTCATATTCATCAAAATTGGCTGAGGAGAACTGATAGAAGCGGCTGAGCGAAAAATCGGGTGAGACGATAAACAACGAATTCCATAAACTGGTATTTTGACGCCTCGTTTTAGCTAATACAGAATCGATCTACCGTTACATATTAGGTATCAGGCAACTCAGGGATATGCAAAGAAAATTAAGTTTGAGCCGATAGGGTGAGGTCAGAAGGGGGCCAAGAAAGTTCTACTTTGCTAGTCATCCCAGCTCGTCTCGTTGCTATCGTTTTTTGAAGGCTTTGCAATGCGAGTCCAATGTCCCGCTGGATTACTCTGAGATCTTCTGAGTCATATTATCCCAAATATGAAGGATAATTTCTGAGTGTGCAGATTCTTCAATCCATTAGATAAGTATGCCTACGGCTCAAATATGTGAAACACCACAGAAGCTACGAAAACATACCTTTCACACTAATCCCAAAATTATCATGACATATAAATACTCCTGATCAGAAAAAAACTATCTCCCTACACGTAAATTTATCTTTTTTAATTATTATTGATGGAGATTGTTCCAACAAATCGATAACACCATTTGTTCAATGCGCGTTCATCGGCCGTTCTCTCATCACGCTGGATTAGATCATCAACACGTAAGTTCATCATGAAATCAATTTTTCTTATTAGATTTGCCACCAAAATAGCTTTTTTTTTTTTCATCGGCGATATTAAACGGTATCAATTTGGGTGATATGTTTCAGTTGTTTAGGAAACAAAAATCCTTACATCTTGCTTTTTTTTTTTAAATCTATCTATCTCGAAACACAAATCAATAAATTTCTAGGGTGAAACCCGAACGGTCTGTTGCACTCAACCGGGTGGTTTTATTTGGTTCATTGAACTTTAATCATTAAAATAAAACAAATATGATAAGAAAGTGAATTTGTCGTAAACAGGTCATTCAGAACTGATTCTGGAAAGAGCCCTGGTGCTACCATCGTACCAAAATAGTTGCTACTTTGTTGTTGATTTGTGACTACGGTCGATGTTAAACTTTATTTGGGTTGAAGAGAATAACTTAATTAAGAGCATAAAATAAAGTGATTTATGTGTGATAGGTACTTACAATATACAAAGCTTTCTATATTTGTAATAGTGCTATTGCTCCCAAAATTTTCCAAACAAAATACTTCATCATACTTTCTCCCACCACATCAAAACCAGTGCAGACGTTCACTCCTCCCACAAGCTAGATGTGTCAATTCACGTTCCACAAAGACAGCCCTGGGTGACGAAAACACAAAAAAAAAACATTATTGTAAGTACCTATCACACATAAATCTCTTTATTGTACGCTCTTAATTAAGTTATTCTCTAAAATAGATTGGTTAAATGAGTTAGTTCATGATATTAGTTCCTATAAATAAAAAATGTGATGTCAATTGTATCCTTGTAACTAGATGTTGTACTATGCCTGATGAGGGCGGCCATCAAGGCCCCGAAATATTGCTAATGCAACAACAATAAAAAGCCAAAACTTCCAAGACTGGTGTGGTCATTCAACCCAAATAAAATAGTTACTACTCATATGTGTACTGCTTCGCACTGCTGTAAAACATACTGATGTTCTGTTCCACCAAAAAAGGGGAACTCGACCCTGTTGCTTTGCTGAGCCCTTCGGAAATAAAAATGGGAGGAGGGAAGTAACAGGCCGTTCAGGCTGATCGCTCTAATGAAACTAGATGGAGCGTAAGGGCGACCGGGGACGGAGTTTCAACAGAAACGCTCAAAGATTCATGCAGCTATTAACTTCCACCAGCTGCTTCCCCGTTCCGTAGCCCCACTGGAGACCTCCCAAGGCCTCTGCGTCCTTCTTCCCCTATTTTTTCTTAAAGATCCCAAAGCCAAAAATACGTTTTTGCCCTTTTAATTTGCTCGAACTCCCCTGCCGTCCCTACAGCCATCTTTGAAAACGATGCGGATCCTCCGACCGCGGAGGGAAATCTGCCATGCGCATAAAAACAAACTGTTATGTTTTCTCCCCTCTCAGCCTACCACTTCAAGATGTTGGTAACCATAACTAGTTCTTTAGCGAGGCTTCTTGTTCCTAATATAGACCGTTGTGGGTAGGATATTAGATTAGAGCCGCTAACCATGAAGATGATCTGAGTTTTTGTAAACTGTAGTACCTACAGATATTGTTTGGAGTTCATGGCTTACAAGGCTTTAAAGCCTTCAATTTCCATTATTATGATAACAATTGGATGAGATTTTCTGCCCAACTTTGGTATTAATATGTCTTCTTACCCCACCGTCTCAATTCATTTTCCTTAATTTTTCATTGTGATTTCATGATCGCCCCCTCAAGGGTGACGGTGTTTCTCACTTGTGTTCGTGTGTCAATCCTTCCTCAGAACTAATGAAATAAATTCTAAGTACAAAATGAGTAAAGTTGACAGAAAATTAATTAATTAATAAAAACGCTGCAAATTACTTTACAAAGGTTTATTATTTATGCGCCATTATAGCCCTTCTACGCTGATTACTGATCTATAACTTTACTCGTAGGTTGTTATTATTATTATTTATTGTTAGTTATTATTATTGTTATATTATTGAACGTGATTATTAGAGGTATACACCTACGGTGAAGAAATTGATGAAATACTATAAAACATCTGAACTTTATCATTAGCTCTGTGCATAACAAGAGCTATTATCTAGGTGCAGCATCAGAATTTTAGTACCTACATCAACGTAGTACCATTATCTGAAAGGTGATGAGAAAAACTGCGCTTCATTAGTCCATCTTTAAGTTCCTAACAAAGTTATAATGTACTCGATTTCAAGAAAAGAGAATTCCATTGGAATAAGATCAGCTGATACGATCGCAGTCATAAGGCGGTTTTTACAATGAACAGCTTAACACCAGTTCTGACCCGCAATCATGTTGTTTATTTTCTTTCCCATGATTTTTTTAGCTCACAGAGTGAAAACAGATTATCGTACAGCAATCCGGATGGTTTCATTTGATTATTTGGTATGATATCTATGAATGATACCGACAAAAAATTACTTTTGTTTCAAAGGTTTTCGAGATCTCGATTTTTCTATCTTCAACCATTACTCTTTTCTTAGGGTTGATTGAAATTAGTGCTTCTACGACCTACTAAACCTCATATGCGATTTTTTACCGAAGTTTCATACACTTTGGTTCAGTAGTTTCGGAGAAAAGCACTCAACGGACGGATTTTTTTAAAATTCGACTTTGGTTTATTATTTTCAATAATGAACCTTTATAATCGAACCAGAAACAACATTCTTAACCCCCCCCCCCCCCCCCCCCTTCAAATCTGTTGGTTCACGTATAAAAATATTTAGATTCCGAAAATGGCATTAAAAATATTACGTCTGTTTGCCTTACTCCACCGTTCAAAGCTTTTCTTCAAAACTACTGAACTTTATAGATTTGGCTCAAAACTCGTACGTCAGCATGGAGGTTCCAGTAACATCACTATTAATATCCTCTATAGAGTAGTATTTAATGGTTCAAATATTAGAAAACTCGGTATTACGAAAACTTTCGACTTAAAAGTGTATTTTTTGTTTGATTTATGGACAAAGAGTTTCAATAAATCAAATGAGACCATCTGGGTTGCTTTACGTTCATTTCCAGTAGTACAGGGAATCAGGGAATATATCGAGTCTGGGTTTTTGTGCGTCGTATGATGCTGATATCTCAATCAAGGCTTCGTAGTATAGTGGAGGAGTAGGTCCCAGCTGCGCGGGCAACTTGCGTTCGAACCTTGTCGGCGACTGAATTTTCTTTAAATTTTCCTCATCACTTGCAAGGTTGTTTCTGGTATTATTCAATGTATTTATTCATTTTTTAGTTTATTAATAGGCAACATCGTCTAGTTATATTTCGATTATGCACTATAGACTCAATTTGATAAGTAATTTTCTATAGATCAGTGATTTGCGTCGAAGGGCTATCTTATATAGGAACAATGAGCCTGTGTACCTAAAAGAATTTGCAGCATTTTTGGATTATACACCTTGAAACGTAAGCTAACACATTTTAGAGGAGATTAACTTTTTTCTTGCTCGATTACAAAGATTTATTGTTGAAAGTATTAATAAAAAAAACTTGGATTCGTGTTAACAAAAACACGTTTTTATTTTACCTATGCAGTATAAATACAAAAACGCTGCAAATAATTGTCCAACTATTTTATTAGATTTAATTTCATAATTATCACCTGACTAATTGATGATATTTCTGTTACAGGTATGGGGTTTAAAATATTAAGTGGCTGTTTGGTGCACAACATTTTCCAACTGTAAGCTCTTATATACTTATATGAATATTGGATCTCATTGTACTGTGTAGGTATTCAGATGAATCAAATGAGAATAGTAACGAATTCATGACCACGTCATGAGATGTTTTGAGTGCTAGCTCCCCTCTCTCACTGAGTTCTATCCCCTGTATACTACCAATCCTGAGAGGTCATATATGGAGAAACTGCTGTTTGAGGCGAGTGTAAGAGTTAAGCAAAACGTTAATATACCCTTGGAAGAGGCTATATGGCTGTGAAGAGTGTCTTCCTTATATTCTGAGGAAAGAATAGAAAAAAATGATTTGAGGTAGATAGAAGACTTCTAAGTTGATCTAGTCGACCTAAATTTGTTTAATCCGATGCCTATTGACGGAGTCAGAGATCAGACTGGAAAAGTTTCAGTTTTGCAGCATGGTGGTATGAGCGAATCCTCGTCATCGTATAATATGCATGATAACGATTCATGGACTTAGCGGACTGAAGTGAGTTCTAAGTACTAACTAAGAACTAATTCAGATAAATTGAGCCATAACTAATAAATTGAAGTCGCAGTTATCAATTACAATGCTAGTCACACCTAAAAATCGGGTTATCAAATTTAGTTTTTGGTGGTAACTAATAACTAATAGTTAACGTTAAGGCGTCAGTTGAATTAAAAAACAGTTAAATAATGCCCCACTCTGCACTTGATGGACTGAGGGTTAACATGATCAATATACAACGTGATGTTCCTGTCGGTGTTCTTATAAATACAATTTTTACCAAATCACGAAATCGTAAATCAAATCAATAGGTGAGATATGTACATATAAATTATTTTCATCAAGATAAAAGACACTCATGATACTCTTGAAGTAAACTACAGACATGTAGTTCAAGAGGGTACTTACATCCATCAAATTTAATTAAGTATGGTATCATGATAATTATGGCGTAGTACCCAAAGAAAGAAAGAAGGAAAATGAATTTTACGTGTGTAGGAGATGAATTATTTGCCATTTCAAACAATATCTAAATCGAGGAGGAATAGCACAATAAATTATTTAATTTACCGGACCTTGCAAGGGGAAAAAAAATATTAACCCAGATCGCGAAAAACGGCCGCCCTTCGAGTGGCACGACGGGAATCCTGAAGTTGCAAAACCAGCTGGAAGGAATTTCGACGAGGTGACGGCTCGCGAAAAGGAAGCGGAGAGACGGCGAAATAGATTGGAACCCGCGCGCTCACCGCATTTTACCTGCGGGCCCCCGCGGCCCTGACAGCTCGGTCACCGTCCGCTCGCACACCCCTCGCTCGCCCGCCCTTCGCTCGCACACCCCTTGCTCGCCTGCGCTGGCCTCTACTCAACTCGTCCCAACAAACTCCGTCCCCTAACCTCGGAACCTTCGTCACTTTAAATTAAACTTTTCCCCTCCACCCACCCCCAACCCTCTTCGCCAACTCCCCAGTCGAACCCAACTGACTTCCTCTCCGCAGAATACAAGCCCCATTGGGAGAAAGTGATATTTTAAACTGATAAACGGGCATCCGTTGGAAACATTTAAAACCTCCTTGTTCCTTTTCCATTACACTTTTTTCTCTTATTGCATTGCCCATTTAAAGAATAAAATAAATAAAAGAAACAAAATTAGCAGGTGAACGTGATTGTAGCTTTACTTTGCACTGACAGGTCGGCAATGTAGGTAACTGAATTGGAACAAGCGACCGAATTACCAGAGAGAACTTAAATTGTGACTGAAACGTGATAGTTAGGTCAGACGTATTTCCGCTCACTTTATTTTCAGAAGGTGTATTGCACTCCATCTTCTACTTATTGGACAAAGAGCTAAATTGGAAACCTCATGATGACTATCCTCACAATTAGATTTCAAAATTAAGTACAGTTACACACACTTCATAGAAATATCATAAATCTTTTTTATTACAGTGTCTATGCTATACTTCTGTAATTTATAATTCGATATGACCAGATGGAAATCATTATAGGACAGTTGATGCCATTACCACTTAGTATACCATGTCCAAATGTATTTGATAATTCAAACCAAACATTAGGCGATAAATTACATGTTGAAAATAGACTTTAGCAATTTCATAAGGACCCAGAAATAATATATTCACAACGTAATCCGCCTTACACAACAAGGTATGTCATTACAGGTAATGAAATTGCACCACAATCGAGATCAACTTCCAACTCACAGCCCAAAATGTATGAATAACATTAACCAAAGAACGCTAGATAGTCATATTAAAGAGCTCATCAAAGTAATTTGGAAAGCTCTAAGATATCCAACTTGCAAAAGGTATCAATAGGTTGATAGGTATATGAGTGATCGAGTGTGTGAACAATTTTCAACCGTTTTCGTTGTAACGGTTTAGATACTATATTCGATACAATTGTAACCACTGTGATACTTACTTCAGTTTTTTACGAACCTTTAAAATATTTCGATTATGCTAACCGTAGGATGTTAATATTTCTTATATATTCATTCCGCAAGATCTCCAGCACGTCTGATAACTAGAATAAGGCGCTAGGTAGGCAATGACCCGCCCTTCCGATCTGTCATGCGGTATGAAATAAAAGCAGGAATGTATCGCTATTGAAATGCAATAGATAGGTACTCATGTTTTATTGAAAAGAATCAACTTCCTTGAACTTATACTTGCTCTATTTTTTTACACTAATTGACGAAAATTTGCGTTTTATGGAGAATTCAATTGTTGAAAATTCCATTGGTATGTAATAAAGTTATTTTATAACTTAAACCAACGTTATTGTTAGTTAAGTAGAACTAAATCGCATTGAGACGTAGCGGTAGAGTATGATATCCATCCCCTTCAAAAGAAAATTTTTATTTTGTATTTGACGATTTAAGTCGCACCTTTATCAGAAGGGCCGTTAGCGGACAATTATTTACAGTTTCAATTCGGGGCAAGTTGATTATTGGAAGAGAATTATTTATGATGAATTATCAACCGAGCATACTTGCTTTTGCAGAGTTTCTGTCTGATACCTTTGTTGCACGGATCAGTGAAACTTTGTTATCAACACGAGAAAAAAGTAGGTTATTGTGATGAGAGGTCAGTTGCCTGAGCGTGAGTGAGAGCGGTAGAAGGGGTGTTCGGAGGTTGGTGAAGGGGGTTGGGTTGTTGATGGTCTTTTCATTACCTGGAGGGGCAATTTATAACCCATTGAGCAGCTGGGCCCTGTCGGTCCGAAGGGGAAAAGCCGAATGAAATAAAGGCGGTCAGCGGCGAGATGAAGCGCTCACGGGTGACGAGGGGTCCAACGCTTCAACGGACGATGGACGATGCAAATTATTACGCAACCTTTCATTTACCTACTAACCACGGGGCCTGCTGTTTTGCAAGCAATTACAGCACCAAAACTGGGGTATCCTCACTCAATAACCATTTCAAATGGTTACATGTTTTAATACGCACCTTATTGAGTACAGACGTTTGGCTAATGATTTATAGCATTGCCGATTGGATTAGACCTTTCCCAATTAGGTTTAAAACATTTCCACTCAGATTTAGACCTTTTCTACATAGATTTAGTCCTTTTCAGTGACATAATTTATGTGAAAAAAGTCTAAACAAAAGTGGTAAAGTTCTAAATCGACGTGGAAACGGGGTAAACCTTAGCGGAAAAATTTTCACAAAAATGACATTCTATCCTTAAACTATTTTTTATTGTTACATTATTGTAAGGGAGATGAAAATTAAATTCAAAATATCAAATTTAAATTTGTATACTTAATCTCCATTTTTTTTTTTTTTTTTTTTTTAATGAAAATCTTCAGAATTATTAGTTCTGCAATAGTTTCACAAAATCATACCATTATTATTTTTTCATAAATAAAGGTATTTTATAATGAAAAGTACCTTATAAAATATAACCGTAGGATGGGGTCACTTCAGACCAAGTTTTCAGGTTTTTTTAGATTTCTCTGTCTGTATCTCTTCAATCGAGTTGGCCTTTCAATATGTCACACCTGATCTATTCACTTATCTATATAATATCTATAAATCTAAATAATATCTATTATTTTTTCATAAATAAAGGTATTTCATAATGATAAGTACCTTATAAAATATAATCCGATCAGCCAACAAATTTAAGAGCCCACAGACAGGGTAAAATACTGATACATCAGATTCTTCTTGAATGTTTTACCTAATTACTCAAAGTTTCTCGGTGGGTATGGTTTGTAATGAATAGTATCCATGATGTTCCGTGTAGCGTGGTCAAATAAAATGTTATTGTTAGATGTTTGTATAATTCAAGTGGGAAGAGTCCAATACCGCTCCTTGCCAAATGCTGACCTAGTTACTACCATAGCTTACGCCAACTGCCACTATTAGCGCTAGATTCTATGTGCAAGAATACTATATGCCTATAGTAGTATATAGGGAGTGTTTGTAAGTAGCATATATAGTAAATTGTCGGCTGGGTGAAGTGCACCAACGGTTAGGAAGCTATGAGTAAAGGACCGTAAGAAGCTGTTGGTTTTACTGCTATCTTCATATGTTTACTAAATGTCCCGGTTCTAACAAATCAATACTGGAGGAACGTGTTAAGGTTTACCGGTGTTACAAACCGATGTAGTTTGGGGTCAGCACCGTTGTGTTTTGCGAATCGTACTTTCAACTTCTTATCTGGGCATCGCTCCAAGTTTCAGTAGGAAAGTTTTTGAAAGTACACCCTGGAAATCTAGGCCTCGTAGAGTGAAAAAAGATACCCTGGAGCTATCGTGGGACCGTCGAGTGCATGCAATATCAGTTACCTCTGGCTTATATTATACAGGGATAATTTAGACACCGTTGGGGTAGCAGAGGATGTTGGATGGAGTACCACTTCGAGTGTGAGGTAGAGTGATCTAAACAACGTTGGGGTAGTGTGGAAAGAGAAAGTCCCTCGACGTAAACAAGCGTGAACTAGACACCGTCGAAGACGAGAAATAGGTAAAGTGAAGTGTTGTAAGTAAAAAGTCTGAAGTTTGAATAAAGAGCTACGCTCAAGTCAACTTGGCTCGGTCTTTTATAAACCATGGGCGAATAAGGGAGAATGCCAAATCTTGTCCAGTGGAAGGGGTAGGGGGTGTCCGACATCCTGATCGCTCAGTCGTGTAGTAATCACTTGAGGTGAAGCTGGCTTGAGTCGTTGCATTTATTTAGGAAAATTTACAGGATGATATTTACATTATTGTTGGAGCACCACAAACACCATTAAATGCAAATAATTTAAAGAAGTCAATTGATTCAGTTATGCATAAATCCAAGAACAATGATACTAATACAAGCGGCGACGTTGTGTTGCGGATGTCATTATATCAATCCCTGGCTCTAGAGTTCAAATAGTTACCTTTATCGATTGATTGAGTTACACACGTTCGAAATTAAATTTTAGACTTCCAACTCCTCTGAAGCAAGAGTCTCTCGTCGGGGTTCAGTTATGAAACTCCAAATCAGGTCATGTACCGATTGAAGCGTACAGTCTATTATGGACCGGGGTCCTGAGGTTTCGAGGGAAACAGCGGACGTAGGACGGAGGTGCCCCTTGCAATATTCACGACCTGTGTTTGACATGAGTTATTAGAGAGAGGAGAGCAGGGACTATTGATTTAGACGCTCCCTGGGGGCCGTCAGCTAGCAAAATAGGTTCAACAGTATATGATTACGCACAGCTATCTCATCCAGGCGCCCACGCAAGCGGGTTATTAAATGAGGGTCTGGTGATTGATGATGCCCAGGGCTTGCTCATTAATCATATCATTCTTTTGATTCGTAAAGCGCGTTTCGCGCACCCGCCCTGAGGATGCACTAGGCTTTCTTTCTTTTTTTTCCTTTTTGTGCGTAGATTAACTGTCAGAAGTGTCCAACACAAGCACCATGTACGGACTGTACGTCGGAGATTCGAATAAAAAGCCATATCCCTTCATACATAGGAATAATAACATTTATACCTACTCCGAGATATACAACACTAATAAGTCTGCTATTCACACACATTTGAGTGAATACAGAATTTGAGGTGATGTATGTTTTTCGTCGCAAGGATTTTCATATTCTGGTGCTTAGACGGTCCTTCAACGCAACCTAAAATCACCGTTCTATCTCTCGTGTATCACCGACTTCAACCTTCATGCGTTCGCGCCAACGTGAGTCACACAGGCGCTCGCGCAGCGGTCAGTTGATCGCCCTCGCTTTTTCTTGATTATCATGCTGTTGTCTCTACTATTCGTGAATGATTCACTACAATAGGAACAAAGAAACTCATATACCACTCGGCAATCGTATTTCACGAAAATTCTCTAATAAACAAAATATACAGTCGGCCATCAACATAAAAAACTCAGTTTTAAAAAATAATTCTTTTTCTTCAACTTTTTCGCAAGAATATTATTTCTTCATTCATCTATTCAGCATATTTCTAGAATTAGACCAATTTAATGCGGTTAAAAGTTGCTGGCCAACAAACTCATCCTTTCATTTGGAAAGCGCAGGAAAGGAATTTTCAATATACATGTATTTATTATGATATTTGTATAAACACCATGAAACTTACCATGACAATTTCATAAGAACCGGTTGAATATTGTGATAATTAATCTTGTTACAAGGGTTTGCGGACAGACATACATTGACACACACACACACACACACACACACACAAACACACAGGCAGATACACATATAGAGATACTGACACGAAACGAAAGTTGTTCAGAATAATCTAAATAGTAAAATGTGAGTGGAAATGTTACCACTATATAAAAACAACAACTGTTTGATTTTAGCGGAGACTACTACTTTTCAATCTCTCGAAAGCAAAAACAATGCTTCCGCTTCCTATAGGTAAACTTGGGAGCAATTTATGAGATGAAATTTAGCATTATGGTACCAATACATCACTAGTAGGTACATCTAGCACGGACAATAGTTAGAAGAGTTTTAGTGGCAAGAAACTGACAAGGTATCCACAAACGCAAGCGTATTTTTTGGCCAGAAACGTAACTAACTAACTAATTGGTAACTAACAATTTTTTTTTCCTTCAATGCCCTTAATTTTCTAAATAATGTAACGTAATCTAGTATGATGGTTTACGAAAATTCGCTCATACGATCATGCTGCAAGATTTTAACTTTTCTTTTTCCCACTAAAACTATATATTCTCGATATCGCAACGTTAGAATTAGTTCCATTGGAATTATATCACCTCGGATAATTCCAATACTGGCATTATTTCAATTGATATTTAGAAGGCAATTATTTTGTGTTCCAGTATCACTATCTAGCGATCTTTAAAGGAATCTAGATCTTGATCGCCTGATCAATCGATTCGCTTGCAGCACATCAAAAATTGCGCTTAGAAATTCTAAGGTGTTTTTCGATGTTCGATCCCTTAGGGAAAACGAGCCGATTAATGTACAGCGTTGTTGATGGTTTCAATATATTATTTGAGATCATATATATTATTTATATCATTGACAAACAACAAATTATTACTGTTACCTTTAAATTTTTTTAGATCTCGATTGTTGAATGTATCTTAGCTCTTCAATGCTACCGTTAAGGTTTGACACAAGTTGATGCCGAGCTTCTAGGACCATCTAGACCCCAAATGCATCATGAAGTTTGGTCGATTAATTTTTTAGAAAAGCCACGGACGGCGGATGGACAATTTTTATTTTATTTGATTTTTGGATTCTAAGCATCTTGAAACGAATACCAAAACATTTTCAGGAGGGGGGTTAATTTCTTTTTTAGTCGATTACAAACTTTCATTATTGAAAATAATTAACTGAAATTAAGAAGAATGACATTTGTCCCAAATTTTTACGCTGTATTCAGGAGATATGGAGGGGGTGTAACCTTTCCGTTGGACACCCTGTATATCGATGTATCAATAATTTTGGGGGAAAATCGGATCGATAGAAGTATCGATACTTTGGATTATCGAGTTGTCCCTACTATTATAGTTCTATGGTAAGGTATACGGTATTATAGTACAAAAAGTCCATGGTATCGAACGGTTGAGCTGGTTGGCTCCTTCCGTGATCACAATTGGAAATGCTTGGACACGCATGTACGTAGGTCATAGGTAGATTTGTACTATTCATACCTGATTACATGTACATTCATACTAATCTAGCGGTGATGATGTCATTGCAATGCCTATCTCTTGGGGCAGTGGTTCCCAACAGGCTGGTCAGATAAAGACTCCAGCTGGGTCACAAGGTCATTGAAAATGAAATAGTATAATTAGCGAGAAAAAAGAAGTAATTTACCATTTGAAATTCACCTGTCCGCCTCTGGTATTGGCTAAAACTGTCTGCCATTAAAAGGTTTCCCTCTAGCTTCTACTCTCTCGAATAAGCTAATATTGCTTTCCAGAGTTGCTACTAGTGTTGGTTGGCGGTGTCACTCTTAATTTTCGTGCCAGAAATCGGATATATGCCAATATGTCGAGTGTAAAGGGCAGGACTCAGTGCGTAAGGGACGCCAGAGTTAGCGTAGGAGGTGAGCTTAATCGCTTTTTCCCTCTGGTCTAAAATCCGTATTTTCGTCACGCGGGGGTGTTAGTTCTGGGACGGTCCATCGATTTCAGAAAATATCAGCCTCCCTATTTCTCCTGCTACTGCACTCTTTTGAAAAGAAGAATGACAAAAGGTGGTGAAATGATTAGTTAAGCAAGGCGACAATTTAAAAAAGGAAAATCGATATTTATTAACATAGGCACTTAGATATTTCGTCATTTTTTCACACACACACTTATAAGTCTAAATTCCAGAAACTGTCCCATTGCGCTTAGTACTACAATAGTTCTACTCTAATCCTTACACTCTAATTCTCTACCTAATGCCTCCAAAAACAACAAAAACGCTTCGCGAGTGGTTCAGGTGGCGGTGCGTCCCTGTGCGACGCGACCGGGGAAAATTGCGGAATGTTTACCTGGAGTGTTAGGCAGGCTCGAATGGGTATCGGAGAAACTATTTTGATGAGTATTTTAGGAGATGTGAGGCATATCATATTGGCCAGGAAACGACTTTTCCGTTCGATCCAAGAATTTTCCTCCAGCGGCGTGGTCTAGGACTGATTGGTCTGCTTCCTCACTTAGGCCTTGTTTACAGGACGACTGATATCACGGCACGGTGACGAGCTCCGGTCGTCAGAATAGTTTTGTACTTCACTTTTGAGCGTGCACGTATTCCCGAAATTCCTCCATTTTTCGTAAATCCAGTCGTTGCATGCGAACTCCCCTCCAGTTCGTTCTTTGTGAATCACTTCAATGGTTCATTGGCTACGAATTGTGAGGTGTGCATCAGGGGCTCAATTTTTCTCCTTTACTCCTTCCGGGTGGTGAAATGTAGTGGGGGGGGGGGGGGGGGAGAGATTCAGCCTCATTTTAACATCACGCCATTTCTCGTAATCAGACGACATCAGTGCACCGCACTCGCCGTCGGGTTTGTGTGAATTAGATCAAGAGAAATGCACATTGAAAACGTCGGCAAATGCTTTTTCGGATGTTGTCTATTGTCAATTGTAATATGTGAATTTACGATTTGACAGCTTCTCACAGCAATAGCTTCTACCCTTTCAACTAACAAAGGAAGAACACAGTAAAGAAAAAAATACTCCGTCTATGTTCATCATTCAGAATTAAGTTTCTCCAAAATTACATAAGTATATGTGTCTAAATTTGAAATTTTTTGTTGACTTTTTCATGTTTTTCCTAATACATCTTTTTGGAGTATTGAAATTTTATTTCATTTTATATTAATTTTATTTATTATCATTATTTTTGTTTAATAGAGTGAACCTAATTTTGATCAAAAACTTGATTTTCACACCCAATCCTTGCGGCTCCTGGTGTCGCGGCACCAGCGCTCTGGGCGGCCGATAGTTGAGGCTTCCCCTGCCTTCTTCTTCTTATCAAGTCAGTAATTTAGTCGTGCTTTCAGCGTGTTTTTTTTTTTTTTTTTTTTTTTTTAATTTATGGATATTTTTGGGTCGTCATTTTTGTGCTTCAAAGCAATTCAATTTTAATTAATCTATGTTCGCTGCTAAAATATAGATTAGTTGGACAAATAGATAATAATGATTTGAGTACTTTGGTGGTCTGGATGCTTGCGAGCTCGCAGCTCAAAAATATATTACATCAAGTATGTAGCCCATTCCTGAGTAAAAACTCCATTTGACTATTTGGACAAGTAGATCAGAATGATTTGTATAGTTTTTGTTTAGTTTTGTATAGTTTTTCGTGAAAATACGTAACATCAAGTGGTCATTCTATTAGTAAAATACAGATTAGTTAGACGAATAGATCAAAACGATGTTTTAGATTATGACTTAAAATACTTAAAATAATGACGTTTAAAAATAGGTTTCGGAGGTTGAATTCATATGTGAAAAAAAAAAACTTTGTCCCGAACCTTGGGTCGAACTCAGGTCCCTCGACTTAGCAGCCTGTAATGCTATCCACTAATTCACAAAGGACCATAGCAACCACTGAACAATGACAGAACTTTGCTACTCGATAAGAAGGATAAGAATACTTTAAACATAAAATCGATAAGAATTACTTTAAACATAAAATAAAAAATGTGGAAGGGGATATTAAAAAAACATGGAAGTTGGTCAATAGTATCATTGATGAACCAAATAAAAAACCTTTTGTGATCAAAAAGTTGCAATATCAGGGAGTGGAAATTGACGCAGAAGATAATCCAAGGGCTGGTGCGAATATGTTAAATGATTATTTTGTAAATGTGGGAGTCAACTACGCTGCAAAACTGCCCAAAATTAACGATGATTTCTCGCTTAGAAATGCGGGAGTGGTCCCGAATCGCTTCGCCCTTCAAGCGGTCACGGAAAGTGAGGTCGGGAAAATGATTTCAACACTGAAGGGCGGTGCAAGCCCGGGATGGGATGGTATTAGCTCTGATACCCTAAAGTTGCACAAGAAACTGGTTGTGAAACCTCTATGCTACTTGATTAATAAGAGTTTTTTAGCAGGAGTTTTCCCCAACAACTTAAAAATTGCTGTAATTCTTCCAATATATAAATCTGGAGATAAACAGAATGCAACTAATTATAGACCGATTTCTCTTGTTAGTAATATTGCAAAAATAGTAGAAAAATGTTTTAAAAATCAAGTACTTCAATATTTAGAGAACAACAATCTTCTTTACGGAAAACAATTTGGTTTCAGGGCTGGCCAAAGCACGCAAGATGCTATTTGTTACCTTAACTCGAAAATTATAAATGACATTGATAACGGAAAAAAACCACTGGCCATTTCTATTGATTTGGCCAAAGCATTTGATACGATTTCTCACGTAAACTTACTCCAGAAACTCAGCAAACTAGGTTTTGATGGTGTGGCTCTTACGTGGATTGGAAATTATCTATCAGACCGTACGCAATGCGTAAAAGTTAATGATACAACGAGTTCATATTTAAAAACAATCAACTATGGAATCCCTCAAGGGACTGTATTAGGGCCGTTATATTTTATTATTTATATTAATGAAATAGGGCTTTTAAATATTCCAGGAGAAATAGTTCTTTTTGCGGATGACTCGATTATACATTGTTCATCTGATAACTGGAGCTCCACATTTAACTTTGCAAATCTCTGCTTACAACAAATTAACCGGTGGTTTATTAATAACAAATTAACTATAAATTTAAACAAAACCCTACGGCTACCATTTCATCTATCTTCAATGTCCGAGCCAGCACAGGACATGAAGGGGCTATTACATGGAGCTGATTGTAATACAACATGTTGTGCAACATGCCCAAAAATAACAAGAGCTTCAGAGGTGAAATATTTGGGGGTTGTGTTTGATAGCCGGGTTAAATGGGAGCAACAAGTTTCGCTAGTCAACACAAGATTAAGAAAATTCATTTACATCTTTGCTATATTAAATAAAATATTATCATTCCCACTATCAGAAATATTTTACTTTGCTCTTGTCCAATCAGTGATTTTGTACGGTATTCCTGCATGGTGTGCCACTTATCCCACTACCCTCTTGCCCATTATCACCACCCAAAAACAGCTAATAAGAATTATAAGTAAGAAGAGATTTTGGGAACATACCGAACCCTTATTTAAACATTTGAATATTTTAAAATTTCCCTCACTGATGGAGCTTCATTGCATTAAACAGATCTTGAAAGAAAAAAGTTTTTCCACGCCTAACCATTTAATTTACACCAGATTCCATTCTTGCAACTCTATGGCTATTCCATATTTTCGCACTACTCTTGGTTACAACTCATACCCAGCACGAGGTGTACGTGGGTTTAATGCTCTTCCAGAAACCCTGAGATCGGCGCTTTTAAATAAAAACTGTAAAAATAGTCAGAAACTCAAAAAACACTTCATCGTGTTATAAATTCTGCTATGCTGCTGCTTTTTAACTTCATTATTATATTTTTCTATCTTGGATGGGTACGTGTTTTGTTTTCATTGCACTCCGATCCATTGCAGCTGGAACAATATTATTGTATTCTTTTTAAAAGAAGCGTGTTTCTTTTCCCCTTTTTAAAATAAGTAACCTCTTATGAACATTTGTTATTTTCCTAGCTGAGGTACGACTCATTTCCCTGCCACGGGCTATGCCCACATGGGGGATAAGTTTCTGTATTTTTTTTTAAGCAATCTTTATTATTTTTATAGACCATATTTATTTTCAATTTTTATGTATTTGTATTATAAAAAAGAAAAAAAAAAGAGGGAGCCTCAATTATTGGCCGCCCAGAGCACTGGTGCCGCGACACTAGGAGCTGTAGTCTGCATCTCCAGTCGATAGGTGTTATAGAACTTAAGTAAAATGGCTAACCTGGAGGCTGGGCAGTTTTATCAACGGCTTCTAGAGGTAATTTATTTCCGAACTTGGTTTCTTTTCTTCTTCTACATACATAAAAAATGGGGTTGGTGAAATTCTTCACCCTCTGACCACGAGTTTGGGCTACCTCGATTTTCGTGTCGGGCTCACCACATAGTAGTTCAACTAAAACACCCATCCCCTCTCTTCCTATGAAGAACTTTCCAGGAACTACTATGTTTTACTTCGGGATAGCCATCTTGATAGCCTGGTATTTTGGATTTCCTCCTATTCTGTTTCCCTTTCGCTTCACGTCTCTTTGGCTTTCAGAACTGATATATCAAACACTACCAAAGCGTCCCAAAGGTGAGAATGGATGAAGTAAACGTGACGAAAAACTCGTGGGTTGCGAGTCCTGAAAATGCTGACTCCCACAAATGTGGGAACCAATAGAAGTTGAGAGAAGTTGAGTGGGAAATAATTCTTTTGGAAATATATATAAAGATAACCGTCTCGTCGGTTGGTAAAGAATTAGTTATATAAACAACAAACTCGATATTTCGAGAAGCGAATATATTTTATAATAAGTATATTAAAACCCAGTAATCAATTCAAAATTTTGCATAGCTATTGTTCATGAAACCTATTTAGGAAAATGTGAGCTTTCAAGAATTTACTGCGGAGTCATTGCATAGCTTTATTAATTTTTGAAAACTCGTTAAAAATACATTCAAATTATAAAAGTTATCATGCGGGAAGGGAGTTCGGGACCAGTGTAGAGAGAAGAGTTGAAGACAAGGAGACGTTGATTGAGGAGGCTCAAGCTCGAGGGTTAAGAGATGAAACCATCGAGAGAATCTCAGCCTCAATTCTCCATCTCGCGATTTCCTACGGCGAATCCCTCTCGATTAGTCGCCGGAAGACAACCTCCCTTCTCACTCTCTCTGGGAGCCCCTACAGCTCTCCTGCGGGATTATTCTACAAGGTCCCTCCCCTTCTCCAGGGCAACTTCCTCCTTCAGCCTTTCGGTACCCCCTCACAACTCGTCCTCAGCGCCGTTTACGATTCTCCCCCAATCTCCTTTTACAATTCCTCTTTAGCCTCGGTGCCGAACACCTTACAACTCCCCCTGCCCTTTCGACGGCCTGGATAATGATAATCAACTAACCCACTCTCAGTCCCACAGACGTCTATTACGTCGTTCTTCGAATTACAGATAAATTGGCGATTGGGATGAAATTCACGTCCAACTCCACCACCCGCAAACCGACCCCACTTGTCGACCGCTCGTAATAAGTTAACTTTTACCTCACAAAGCGGCCGAATCAGCTGATTTATCTATTTAGTGGAATCATTGCGATAAATTACGCAAATTAAATAACATAATAAATAAAACTAAAATTAAAAATACATTAAGAAAAGTTCCAATCATGCTGCATGATCATATGAGCAAATTTTTGAAAATTATCGTATTATATATAAATATGCCTATTTACTCTGTAGTGATAATTTGAGACGAGCTGATTTCGATTTTAAATCCAGCTCATGTTTTTAAATCCAAAATAGACGACTCTGGTGTTTTTCGTTAATAAAGAAATATGTTGTCTGTAACCACCATTCAGAATTTTTTTATAACACAGACAAGCTGTAGAGAATTAAATTATGCGTCCATCGATTACCATTCAATTAATGAAAAAAGTTTTTATCAATGAAAAACACCGGAATAGTATATTTTTGGTATAAAAACATGAGGTATATTAGAAAGCGGTAAAAATTTCCATATAAGGGTAGTACATAAGAAAAATTTATCAGCTATAATCATATTTGATCGTACTGTGCAACAGACATTTTTTTTCTTTTTTTTTTAAGCGAATTTTTATAGAAAATGAAGTTATTGCGATGGCTCAAAAATTTTTCAAATCAGAATTTTTGAAAAATGTCTCCATCGTAATCCTTTTTGAGGCATTTTGAAAACATTCCTTAAGTGTGCGCTTTTTCGTATATATGTGCCATTCCAGACGATAACTCTCCTTAGCATTGAAGATAGCTTCATTGCTTCTTATTAACGTTTGAGTGACGTTACTTAGTATGCTTGATTGCATCTGAGGACATTCGGAGGTGCATTGTCGTTGACCCCAGCTCTCCAAAGAAGGTCTGCACGCAGCCAATACTAGGTACGTGGTGGAACGGCGGATACTTCAAATTGAACCAGAAGGTATCTCTCTATACAGTTCCACCTGATGAGCTTCTGAAGAAAAGGGACATTTCATGTTAGAAGTTGGAATGGTTTCATCCAGTAGTGGAGAGTTACCATGGCATGTAGGGGATACCCAGGGAAATGTCGTAGCAGCTTAGCATGGCAAAGTGCTACGCAAGCACCTGAAGTGAATCCGTCGGGGAATTATGAAAACCTCCAGTAGCACTTATCTTGTTTATTGATTATATATATAATTTATTCGAATACTTGTTTTTTCGATTGACGTAAATAGTGTTGAAGTAACGGGGAGATGTTGAGATTTATGGAAAAAGAGAAAGAGCTGATTGCAAACAGAGCAAACAGACTAGGTAAAGTAATCAGCTGACCGACTCCTACTGATTAGACCGTCAGAGCGGGAGCCCAAACCCTTTAAGGGTCTAATTATTACACGGAAGCTCCCCCTACCAATGGGGGGGGGGAGGGGGCCAATCTATGAGAAAATTTGAAATTTTAATGAGGTCGCCGTCCAACACAATGAGATGTGGAGAGAACAGGGATGTGCGAGTATTCAAATGTGTTGGTAAATTTCGGGGGAAGCGAAAAACGGCACATTCTCCTCCGGCGGATGTGATGAGGTGGAGGGGTCATGTGTAAATTAGAGCCATAGTAATCAATGTGCCTCCATCAACCAGAATACCGTTGAGCGAACTGATTTTAAATTACCAAAACACGTTAACAATGCAAACAACAATGATTAACGTATGCAGGCATGAATCTGAATAACAGGATTTTCGCTCAGTATCAATTGAAGGTGAAGAGACACGACATAATATGATTCACCGTTTAAATAGATTGGTTAACTTGGATAAAATATTGTAATCTGGACCAATGAGTTCAGATCAAAAGTTAAATCAGAAGTTTTTGAGTAAATGTCACAAAAACATATCGTTCGTCCCTGCTTTTCACGTTACTCTCCCAACATCTGGCGACCTTTGATTACTAAAGTTATCCATACAGTTGAATACTATATTAATTGCTATGCAATTCTTAGGCCGACCCCCAATATTTTTTTTTGTAATGTCCGTAACGAAATTAACGATGATTTTCACGTACAACCGAGTAGTTGAGTAATTGCTATAGATTGTGTCACAATTTCAGTGTTTTTCACGTACAACCCAGCCGTTGTTAGGGGAATGAAACTTCCGCAGTTTTCATCGCACAAAAATCGTTCGCCACTCGTTGGAAAGCGCTTGATTTATGTGATAAATGTTCATATTTCAAGCCACCAATTTCCCCCTCCTTACGTACCTGGCTACATTCCTAAACTAAGTTGATTCAGGCTTAGAATTGCATAGCAAATTATCCTCGTTTTATACGCAGTACAAAAGAGAAAAGATCCGGCGAGGCGCGAAGCCTATATTATTACATATACATACATGTATATTCCCAAAATGAAAGTTTGTAGCATGAAGCAAGATATTTCGAGCGAATTTTCGTGAGGGTATCTTATTATGTTAAAGTAAAAGTTTTCAGCTAAAAAATATTGTTGTAGCAATTTTTAGACGTTTTTTAATCATATTTAATGATTTGTTTTAGCATTTTTTTAAAATTGTTTTGATCTGACCGATTTGATATGCCTAAAAATTTGATGTCTCAAGCTCACGCTTTCTTATGGAATGCGTGATTTTTTTGGCACTAGAACGGAGTTTTGACATTGAAAATGTCTAGTCGACGGGTCAACCGGAAATTTCGTTACGCAAAGAAAAAACGTCACGCAACCTATAAACAAGTTAGGTGTTGTTATGATCGCGTGTACTAGGATACATAGATAATATGATGTTCGGTTGGAGAAATCAGTACGTGTTGTCGCTACTAAGTTTGATGTGAAGCACTGTTCGGGCAAAATGATGAAAAACTACTAAACAATAATGCTGACGAAGCACATAAAAATCACATTTATGAGACGCCAATCAGCCGAGTGGCTCTTGAAACTAGTTTCGCCCCTGATCATCCTAGAAAGCTGATACTCGGTATCATTGAAACAACAT
Organism: Adelphocoris suturalis; assembly: GCA_030762985.1. NCBI lineage: Eukaryota > Metazoa > Arthropoda > Insecta > Hemiptera > Miridae > Adelphocoris > Adelphocoris suturalis. The sequence goes on along the minus strand of CM061047.1, from coordinate 57,004,978 downwards.
TGAAATAACTGAGTCATTTTCAATGCTCATAGATCTACTCTCATGAGAGAGAAAGTACGAGCGGCCGGCCGCGTTTTTTAAGCAGGTTTTTATTTATCTCGATCTCAAGGAACGTAATCCTCCGGATTGAAACATACACACACACACACACACACATATCCACACACACATATATATTAAATTACAGAGTCCCAAAAGTAACGCTCCTTCTCCTAATACCATTCGACTACCTATGAGATATTGAAGAAAAACTAGGTGTGTCACTCGCGAAAAAAGGAGAAATTTTTTAATCAAATACCCGAGGAATCATTTCAGAATGCCCCGAAACAGGAAACAAATTTTATTTTAAAAGTTTTGAATCCATTGCAATAGCTTCATTTCCACGAAAAGTCGATTGAGCGTTGAATCCTCTCTCAAACTAAGTTGGTTTTTGTTTCAAGAAACGTAGATTAAAAAAATTAAAAAAAAAAATTTGCGCCAGTAGTGGAAATACCCCGTTTTGACGAATCGAGGCTCTTTGAGACATTCGAAAGGGCTGAAATTAAGGGGTTAGATGAAGGATGCCCTTCTTTGTCCGTGAAATTTAAATTTGGTGGAGGTCTGACAACTAGGAAAGGTGGGGGAGAGCTTTAAAATTGAGGGGGGAAGGTAGTGGAAAGGGGGAGGGCGAATTGATAGAGGACGATGAGAAAACAGATCGCGACACCCCAGGCACACTCATTGAGGGTGGCTAACGCCAGATGGGCCAGGGCCCGCAGCACCCTCAAGATAAGAGTGGACGATAAAACCACTACTGCTGCCGCACTCTAAAGACATCCCTCGATTGTGTCTGGCCAGAATGGCCCCGGTAACAATCTTCCTACTCTGATACAGCAGTTCGCGAAATAAATTTTGGAAGAAAAAGGCCATAGGTATTTAGGGAAGGGCTGGAAAGTCGGAGAAATTTAGCCCTAAATACCGAAGGCGAAAATTAATAATTATTTCGCTTTGCAGTCTTCTGCTGCACTTCTCATGTAAGTGAATTGGTTGACAATCGCGTCAGGGTTTTACTGTACTATCTTCGTGCCACCACCGGCCGCCATTCCCCGCATACCTTGGTCGGGGTCATACGGTGATAAGCGGTAGGCACTGAGACAGTTTCTCCTGTGCCGGGCCAATGACCATTCTAGGCCTTCAATTGGTTTGCCCGTAATGGTACGGTGGGCAAGTGGTGCCCCAGATTTTGCCTGCCACCCAGTTGAGGCTGGATTCGTGGGGGTAGTGGTTTCACGACCGTTTGTAGTTTCCCTTGGGTTACCCAAGGGATGGCAGCTACAAGAAGTGGAGCTTTGGTGGGGTTCAGACCCCCCTTCACACCACAGTAGAGTTCCATCAAGAGGGAATCCGTTAACAGACATAACCGTTTGTAATATGGTTTTCGAGCACGAATTTTACTATCCACGTTGCCGTCGTCGCATTTCGAGAAATGTTTTCGAGGAGATGAAATTACAGACATCACGCTTATCAGCTTAGTGAGCAAAATTTTGTCCAGTTTCCCTTAGTAAGTTGAGGTTTTCCTCTCTAAGGAACCAAGAGAAGAATGAAGCCATGCGCTCCAACCAGTAGAGCTTAACGAAGTAAGTTCTCTTTTGTTCACTATAGAGAGTTGTTTCGAATTTCGGCGATCAAAATATTATTCCAATGTTTCTACTAATTATATCTACAATAACTGGGTTTTGGCTAACTCAAATCAAATGGATAAATAGTTGGAATGTGATCCGTCATAACGTTGCTAAACGTTCGGTTTTTATATTCCTTCGACTATTTCTCTTCAAAAAACAATGGCCTCATCATGGGTAGCAACTTAGAATATCAGGACCGCTGTTATCGCCATCCTAAAAGGCGCGTCCCATTGTGAAGCACGTGCTTTATTAGAGTAACGAGCCCGGCGGTGATTCGGGTCAGAATTAGCTTTCGGATGTGTGTAATAGGACCGACTGTCCCGAGCCCCCGGGGCCATTTCCATTTAAAGCAACGCTCCCTGTGGGGCCGCTAATGAACTCAAAATTGGAGCCCCCTGATAATAGGCAATCGGGGCACTGGGAGAGTCGGAAGGGAGGGGGTGGACTGGTTTTAAAGGCGGACCGCCTCTATTTTCTAAAGAGGGAAATGACTTCCTTTGTTACGAGCTAAATTTCTCAACCCTTCGTTAGTTAGTCAAGGTGTTTCTGAAAGGTTCTTCGCAAAAACCAGGGCGAGCAGCATGACCTGATAAACGGTCATCTGACACATCTAAAATTTACATTGCGTTTTCAGTTTATCCATAACTACAGGTGTTATGGATGCGTTGGTTTCCGAAGAATTCTGATGTTCAATTAATATTGACATTCAAACTAGATTCGATCAATCTTCGGCAAAGCATTTTTTTTCCCCCAATTTTTTAGGTCATTTCTCAATTTTCATAATCTTAGATTAGGTACGAGGGATTTTGAGATTCAAATAAACATGATTTATTACATTTTCTCCAAGAATAAAAGCAATCCTCCCCCTCAAAATGTGTTGGTTTACGTTTCAAGATACGTAGATTCCAATAATCGCATTTCAAAAAATCCGTCCGTCCGATGTAAGCTGTTCTCCGAAACAACCAAATAGAAAATGTTTTGCAATTCGGCTTGAAAACGGCAACAACATCAGCATCACTCTCGATCAACCGTAGAAGGTAGTATTCATGGATCGAAATATTGAAAATTATGTATAAGCATCTGAGCTTTTGGATATTGTCACAGCTAATTTTGTTGTTTGTTGTTTTGTTGTTAATTCCATGTACCTAAGTACCTATCTCGAAAACTTTCGAAATAAAAGGGTATTTTTTGTTTGATTTATGGACAGATAGGTTCAATTGATCGAATGAGAGCATCTGGGTTGCTATACGTACATCTTATTGATGTATTTCTTCAGGCCTACATGCCTCAAAAGAAGATAATCTTTCGTAACACACTCGTGGCAGTAAAGTAAACCGATGGGCCGGAAACGGAATTTTGACTCCCCGCGGAGTCAAATAAATTTTTACTGCTTCATAGTGGTTTTGATGTTAATAAACATACTTGAATATTTTTCGTAATTTTTAGCATGGAACATGCTTTAGCCTTGAGCTAACTGCCCGAAAACGTTACGCGAGATGGGTGACGCGGAAATGTCACGAAATATTTCTCATATTTTCGCGTACAACAAACAAGCCGTTGCTGGGGAAATTAAACATCGGACGAAAATCGTTCTCTATTCGTTAGAAAGTTCTCGATTCATCACGCATTTCTTTCGTACTCGTGCTTCTATTTATTTTGTAGTTTTATATTTATTTAAGTTATAAATGAATATACTAAACTACCGTTTGTCTTGTTGTCACTTGGTTGAGAAGTTAATTTGTTCAAATTAATTGTTGACGCGCTCCATAACAGAAAATTACCTACCTAGGTAGTGTAAAGATACCTGTTATTGGACACACCCCCGTTACTGGACAGCTAATTTTTTGAATGATAAGGTTGCAGGGTGATTTTGTAGTTCAACGACGCTCTGGGGTTCAAAGGAACCATCCTAGGATGAGTTGTGTTGGCCTAGAACGTTCCGGCATCATCATTTCTGATTCAGTACCCGTTTGATAATCGAGTGGAGCACGTCGGCTCATAATCACAATCAAAACGGTAAGCAAACAAGCTTTTTAGAACAATTTAACCACTTTTCAGAGTTTTTAGGGGTTTTTATAGGTTCCCTGAATAATACAACGTTTGTCCTTCAATTTCTAATTTTAGTTTTGATTTACTATCATCATAATTAGTTCTGATATGGTGTCCAATAATTATAACCAAAATTTTGATTATACTCGTTATTGGACACTGTCCAACAAGTGGGTCAAAGTTTTGGGTCTTTTCCTTGGGTCCTGTTATTGGACACCTATTCTCTTTAATGTGCTTTAGCCTTTTCACAACCTAGAAGCTTTATTTTTGGCAAATACCGTGTCTGCACGAATTTCATCAGTTTAACCACAATGCCTAAAAAGGCATGGGCTTGAAAGTGTCTGTTTATTTCAAATGTTCATAAAGAGAAAGATCCTGCCTATTTGAATTTCAATTGAATATTCACCAATTGATGGTGCTATTTTGAGTTCATAAACCTATTTTCAGGAGGTAGGTCTATATTTCAACTTGTTTTCGTTTTTGAATTGACATGAATATTCTCAAAATGGCTCGTACGCCCAAGGAAACATCAAAGCCTAAGAAGAGACCATTCTGCAGGAGGAGAATGGGATACACCCCATACTGCTAAAAAAAATATATATATAAATTTAACGGTTTCTAGCCATTTTTAGTGATTTGCTATCATATTTTTTGAAATTTGACCTATTTAATAATCTCAAAAAGCATTTGGCAACAAAGTAATCGTTTCGTTTGGAATGCTTGATTTTTTTGAGCAAGAACGGATTTTTTATCTCAATCCTAAGGAGAGGTTTCGTCTTGAATGACGCATTCATATAGTATACATATTAGGTATATATACAGGGTGTTTACACTGAAGATTGTTAACCACCTGGTGATCAATTTCACAATTAATTTCCAACAAAAAGTTTATCATTGCATTTTTGTTTAACCAATATTTTAATATAATATTTCTCTAAAGATGTCAATTCATAATTGTTAATTATTTCTATACCCGGAAACCTTAGTAAGTATTATCATTTCACTAATTTTTGATAATCCATATTTTTTCATGGGAGATTAGGTAGATATTATACAATAAATGATGGATTTCTGTGTGTCCAATAGCTGCGCAAACGGTGCCCAATAACCGGGGATAAGAGTCCTATAACTGGTAAAAACCCGTTTTCCGGGATAAAAAATTCAATTAAAAAAATAGTATTGATATGAGAGCTATCCTTTTTTTCCATCGATTTGGGAATACTTCTCACCCTCAGCAACGTTTCAACATCGAAATAAAAGCTATATAGGTTAATGTTTTGTGCTCTCAAAGTCAAACTTTCCCTTAAGTGTCCAATAATGGGTGCCCTTACCTACTTCCTTCTAATTCCGATTAGTAAAATATTTATGTTATAGTTTGCTAAAATATTCCCAAATAAGCGAGAAGAAAGTATGTTCCATGTTTTAGCATTCTAGCCGGAGGCTCAAAGCGGAACGCGACCGGGGGTTTATTTATTTTTTATTTTTTTTTTATATAGGTTTATTCTAAATTATTGTACTACTATGTAAACTGACGCATATGTGAAGTATAAGCATACCCACAAAAGAAAGCTATTTCCGGAATATTGAGAAATGTTTTCACTTTGATGGAGATATTTGATTTTTGCCAAAGGGGATGTTTCTGTGTTACTTGAATTGTGTTTCGGGTCACATAAAATTGTCTGCGCTCAAGATACGGGCATTTAATGCTACATGACTACAGGTTGAAACAGGGTGCGTTGTCAATCACAGTGATTCGGATCTCACTTCAACTACCCCACCGTTCCTTTAACCCTTTACCTGTCAATCTCGTTATAGTTCTAAGTTATGGGCTATATGTTCGGAAGAACCTACAGTTACAAACATGTAGGTCGAATGTGTTCTCTATTACTCGACCGTAAGTGTTTGTGCCAATCAATTCGTTCTTACGCATTTTGATTCAAGTTGAAATTTACTATTGTAAATTGTGGATGTATGAGTTTCATAGGGGTAAGAAAAAGTAGGTATGATATGTAGAGCAACAAAAATTTAAAAACCCGCATCACGTCGCAAAGTTACTTGTAAATTGTACAGTTTAAATTTTAAATAACGCACCGGGAAATACGCCTTTTTGTCCCTAATTTTCACTCTTATTGTTATAAAGTTAATTTTTCTATCTGAAGAAGTCCCATTTCCTGAGGGGGGGGGGGGGGGGGGGGGGGACGTTGGCTGAGAAATACTAAAAAATATATTAACTCACAGTTGAGGACAGAAAGGCCTTTCTGAGAAGCTCGTTACTGCTCGGAGTGTAAACATATACACGGTGTATCTGAGATCGAAAAAACGCCCCGAACCGAAATTTTCTGAACCCCTATAAAACTACCATTAAACCATACAGTACACTTAAAAGAGCCAATTGCTGTGATTGGCCCATCTCTCAGACCGACAAGTACGGACTGTTAAACCACGGACGGATACGTACGGTTAAACCAGCAGGTTACGGGGAACGCCGATATCGCGAGAGCAATTTTGGTTTGTGAATATTCAATGAAAGAAGTGAAAGTTTTTCTCCGCACCAAAACGGAAGTAAAAATTGACCCTATGCAACATTGTAGTCATGATCTCTTAATATGTCATCAGTGTGGGAGGAAGACCACCATGACCTCTTCAGAGGTCATCCGCTCGGAATGAGTTTAGTTTTCTCACCTAACATTTACAGGATAGGTTTGTCAGAATATGTACAATAACAATTCGTACAAAACAGAATTTTTTTTTTTTTTTTAGTTGCCGTCCCCTTAATGTAAACAACTAAATTTGAGGAAACAAGTTTTCGCACACCGGATAGAAAAAATTGAAATATCGATATCATAGCTTTGCAGTAGTTAGAAATCTAATCTTTGAACCCTGACTTAGGTACGTAGATCTTTTTGAACACGTGAGAACGTTTCGGGCCACGATTAGCGAAATGGGGTTTGGGGATAGAGTATTAGAGTTGATAAATAGCACAGAAGGTCAAAAATTATATATATATATATATATATATATATATATATATATATATATATATATATATATATATATATATATATATATATTTTTTTTTTTTCCCCCACAATATCTCATTTTTGCACAGAATAAAATATGTTGAACATAAATTAAGTGATGATAAGTTTTGATCATATTTGTTCAAACAAAATATTATAATAATCTATAATGGTGCAATTTTTTAACTGAATATTTTATTATGATTAGATTTCTGGTTTCATGATAAAATTTCCTATTTTCTCCTTTTCGAGCACAAGTTTTTGGGCTTTTCTTTTAAAAATTCGATCATACGGTCATGTTGACGAATGGGGATTTTACAATATTGTTCCCTTGTTTTATATTATATTTCCCGTTTCTGAATTAAATAAAATCATTTCCAAGTCTGTTTTACGATATCTTTTTTTACGATACGGAGTTTTTTCCGTTTTCGGCTATTTGGCCCGGATCCGACCCTTCCATTCATTGAACAATACCACTCTGCTGGATTTTTAGTTTTTCGCACGTTATCGCATGTCTTCGCATAGCTTCGCTTGCAGTGTGAACTATAGACTGAAAACACCATATCGAGAACCTGAAGGGTACATTTTAATTGAAAATCGAAAAGCAATTATTTACGGGAGAGCTGCCGATGATTGGAAAATATGAAATTGGAGCTTTTTTGAAATTGTAGACGTATAACCTGAAGGATATTACTTGCCTTTCATGTGTAACAGTACTATGAGCGTTTCGATCTAGTGTCGCTGATTGAACTTTTCATGATGGTAGTTGTGGTCGCTCTGCCGCGGTTGTCGCTAAGCTATCACCCTTCTAAAACTCGAGAGTGAAAACAAATTATGAACGAGGCTTCCATCATTCTGGAACTGGAATTAATTGCTTTTGGACTGACGATGGGGGTAGGATGTGCCCTGCTGTTGATTTAGCTTCGTATGACGTTGTTTGCCCAGCTGCCAACGCTGTCCGCATATCTTTCAAAACCCTGAAAGCGTCGCGTCGGCATTGGACATGGCGTGCCACATCGCATTTCCAGCCTGGACGGAGCGAAAGGGTGACGCGGACCTTCAACGATTTTCTGCTCTTGCAAATTAGCCACTGGGCTGATTCCTCTTCTCAGCTCGTTATTAGCGCGTTATCGGCGCTCCATGCGATTTCTCGCTAGCTACCATGGCTATTTACCGGGGCGCTCCGTCGGGGACCGCATCAACAACACTCAGAAGTTCTCGTGTACGTACGAAGTTATCGCAGTTGACTACGCGGGAAATGTAGCAGAATCGTATCATAACAGCTGCACCGAAATGTTGTCAGAATGTTACTCGGAGCATTGTGATCATTTTGCAGGGTTATATTATTTTCATAAGCAGGCAGTATTCAATGACGTAGTTTGAAGGAGAACTGGGTGGGCAGAGAATCACAGATGATGCAGAGGTTCAATTCGAAACGAAGGTTGTATGGATAAAATTAGCAATAACATTACGCCACTAACTTCAGTACCTATCACCTCACAGTTGGAAATCCTGACTCGCAGAACACAATGTATTATTATTATTATGCAACTCCTGTTGCCTAGCAACTTTGAACGCTTTTAAAAACAAAGGAATTCTTAGGGTTGAGTGTCACCCAAGAACTTAAAGAACGGAATTCGGAATCGGAACATTTAGAAAACGTTGCAACTTAAAACACAACGGTTTATTTCTGTGTTAGATAGCCCTTCTACGCAGATCATTGGGCTATAATTATTGAACCCCGTATGTAGTATATGATCATAACATGGCGCATCTACTACTATTCCAAGACCCCAATATTTAAAACTTCACAGTAAAGATGTTCCTAAAAAACGGGAAAATGATGCTTAAAGTAATTTTTTTTAACGCATGTCCAAAACTAATTCCAGGTTGCAGCATCCCAAGTCAATTAAAAAAACAAATTAGGCTCAGAAGCCCCACAGCTGATCAGTGTGCACTGATATTGAATTTATTCATGGTATTAAAAAGGAGGTCCATTCCGAAGGTTGACATCAATAAGCTTGCTTAGATATAGGCACCTTCTGAGGAAAAATTAATACAATTAATAAAATCATCTACATTTTACTGGTCCCCCTGATCTCAGTATAACGATATTTAAGTAATTAGGTACCTAACGATTGGAAATAACATGAATGTTTATGTCATTGAAACGGTTTTAATAATAATTAAAAACTCCATAGAGGGATATAGTCAGTCAAGATGTAGGTAACGTAAAACTTCGAAATCGGTCATTTAGGAAACGGGAAAATGATGCTTGAAGTAATTTATGTTAGCGCATGCGATAACATGATTATTTGAAAACAATGAAATGGGTAGGGGACATTCTACAGCCCAACCCAAGAATTCCCAGAAAATTTAGTCAAAATCTGATAAAAACTAGACCTTGTTCCCCTGGGAGTACGTTTTCGTGCATAAACAGGAGCTAAAAATGGAGCGATCATGTTGAAATTAACAAGGAATAATTAAACTATTGTCCCCCTACTATGCACCAAATTTGAGCGGGGCGGACGGCTAGGGCGTAGAAATATTATGCTTGGAGGTATGTACGTTTGGGCATGCGGAAAATGGAGTAATGATTTGAGATGTATGGAATTAATAGTGGATCATTTACAGCCTAACCATCAAATCATCAAAATCGTATGAAAACTGATATAATTAGGCTGGTTTAAAAAAGAATAGATATTCGCGCATGCGTAGTAGCTATTAATGATAGGATTATGTTGAAAATGCTAGGGAATGCTCAATTTAACCTCTTCTACCTATCCTCCAAATTTGAGCGAGATTGGACAACGGGGGCGTGAGAAAATGATGCTTGATGGAATTCACGTTTGTACATGCGCCGAGTGAAGTACTGATTTGGAAACAGACTATCTTCACCCTAACCCGCACATTCCATAAAAATTTCATTACAATCTGTTAAATATTGCGGAAATTGGGCTTGTTACATTTGCGGACATACACCCACGTTTGGAGGGGGGGGGGTCTATTCTGTGTGGCCATTTTTCGTTGTTGAATTTTTAATTCTATTTTTGTTCTGAATTATTTAATTTCTTGATTCGTTTGTGGTATTTTTTGGATGCTGAAAGTATTCCAGTGTTGCCATTCGCATTGTCTAATATAGTTTCGTTTAATTGCTTGTCATTCATAACTTGTAGTATCCGGTTCACGCTATAAATTTGCTCTACGTAATTTCTCAATTTTTCATGTCCCCCCTGCAATCTGTGAATATGTTTTACTTTCATATTTGTCCTCGTTACTGATGGTTACAGTTCTTCTGTCATCATATAACTTAGCGTTAGGTATGATGGAGGCTCTTCTCTAAGGCCGTGTCCTACGTGGACGACCAAAGAGCGCGAGCGAGCGACCAGCTGATTTCAAACAAGGTGATCCGAAAGAAGTGTCCTGCGTGCCACCGCTTAACGCCGCGATTCAGGCTGAGGTCGCACGCTCGGGTTTGATTTTCAAACCAGTTTGATATTGGTCGCGCTCGCCTGGTCGCTCTGCCGGGAGGTTACATTTTTGTGTTCAAATTATTGTTTGTTTTCCCGTATTCCTCTCATTTTTTCTCCCTGGAAATGGCTGGGACAGCGAGACAAGAAGACGAAGACACAATTTTTTTTTTTTTAATCCCTTCTCCCATACTTCAAAAAGCTGGGGAAAGTTGAAAAACTAAAAGTTAGGAATGAGTACCAAAGTATTTTGATATGGGAGCTTTCTCGAAAAGAGAACTAACTCCCTTGACGATTAATAAACTAAATTAAAAATAAAATGTTTTATAATTTATTACATGCGTAGGTACTTATTCATTTATTTAGGGGCTAGTTAGCCCAATATACAATAAGGAAACTATACATGGAAAATAGTGATAAAATGAAAACATAAATTTATAAAGGGTAGAAAAAAATTAAATCAATAGACCTAAGATAATAATAGTACCTTCTACTAAGCTGGAAATTTAGAACAAAAGGAAATGATGTGGTTTTTAAATACGGAAAAACTATTGAAAAATAAATCAAGGCAATTATTCTCAGCTGCTATTAAATTATAATGTCTAGCCATGCGATAAAGGGGGTTATTTAACAATAATTAAACGGGACAAAAGGGACGGAAAATAAATCATTACTTCTAGCTTTGTACTTGCCTGATTGTCAACATCAATCTTTCCTCAGCTCCTACGGGCCTTTGAAAATTGGTAACTTGATGATTAAATTCTCCTTCAATATGTTAAACAATATAATCGAAGGTGGATATTTTCATCCTGGAGTAAGCAAAAAAGGCCGCCCCATTCTTTCCTGAGTCCTCCGGGAACAAATTGTGGAACTCACTGTATTGTTCCCTCATTGATTAAATACCTATTCGAAACTGGCTTCCGTCTCAGCGAATTCTCTTTTGCCAAATTTATTAAGAAATAAGTCGTTCATACTATCGCAAAAATAGAAAAAAAATTGTACCTACACTTAGCACGAATCAAAGTTAACCTCGCAACGATTAGTACGGTGGACGCCTACAGTGGACACTATAGCGGTGCGCGCGAGCGACTTGAGGTCGCTCGCTCGCGCTCTTTGGTCGTCCACGTAGGACATGGCGTCTTTCCATGTAAGAATTTAAATTTTTGAATTACCGCTATGCATGGATTGCCACTTCCATGAATTGTGATGCCACGTCATCAAGTCGTCCGAGAGCAAGTTAAAATCTCATAATCGAATCGGGGTCGTCTGACGCGAACCACAGTAGTCTTTCAATTGCAATTTCCACTTGTTTTGGTAGCTTTAGTATGAGGTTTTTGTTTTTGTTGCGGATTTTTCGAATTGCTTAGAGTCAGCGACTCTACTATTTTCGTTTAATTTTCTTTGTTGTGTTATAAATTCTGACATCATTTCGTTTGTGGGTGTTTCCGGTTTTGGTAGACTGCTGTAAAACTTGGGTTAACGCTAACATGTTTCATTTGTAGTGTTATTCATTTGCATTATGTCCAGCTGAAACTGCGGGAACTCGCTTCCCCCATATCAGCAAAACAGACCGATATTCTGTACCTATAAGATGTAAAAAACACATAGACATACAATGCGCGCAATTTACCTATAAGGACTACCACCAATTAGACGCGGTACAGAAACTCTTATTCATATGTCAGCTATGCAATCAGAGATAAGACAAACGGAAACTCAAAGCATAATAGACGACATCAAAACACAATTAGAAAAACTTCGGGATCAAACGGAGAGGTTCCTTCCTTCATAAGGTTCCATAGGCAAAGTTCAGAGCAACTACGTTTTGACGGAATTAGGTACAAAAACCAAAGTTTTTGACTACGTTTTCGTTCACCACAATCGGAAAGAAGAATTTCATGTCTCGAAACTCGCATGAGATCAAGTTGAAACTTGAACAAATATTTTAAGACCAACCGGAGCAAAAACCGTCGAAATTTAC